>CM022298.1:574177197-574190297 GCA_011799875.1 Thinopyrum elongatum | reverse complement strand
GTTGTGCAACGTCCGGTCGTCCAGAGCAGAACATCAAGGCCCGACCGGACTCTCTGCAACCATTGCTGTTCCCCTATCTAAGAACTGGAATGGGTACCCATGTGAAACTGCGAACTTATCACTGGTCCGATTTGCCCAAATCACCAGAAAGTGGTAATGATGCTCACGATTCCTTGTGATCCGTCATTGGACGTGGGCTGTTCCAAGTTGCACATTTTCCCCTGCAATGCGTCTTTTCTTTTTCTTAGCCCGTCAAAGAGACGAGTCGATCTCTGCTAGTCAGCTTGCGACTTCTCTACCTGTCCACGAATTGTTTCACTTCATAACTGTTTGCCACGGTTTGTATCACGTTCAGACCGTGCTCTATATTCACTTCAAGACTTAGCTGGGCAAGTTCCAAGGGAACTATGGGGAACTCATCCTGTCCTGTCCGCACCGCTTTTCCACCCTCAGTCTCAGAGACAAGTTGAACGAGTCAACCAAGTTCTCGATAAAGCATGCTTCGAGCTTGTGGTCAATGCCGCGGAAGGAATGGTATAATTCTCTCCCATGATGCCGATATTCTCTTACAATAACATCTATCAGCCAGTCCTGAAGATGCCCCCTTTGAAGTATTGTACGGACGAAAGGGCCGAACCCCTCTAATTGGTCAGAAACTGGGAACGATGCCCACTCTTGCGGTCCGGAATATATCCAACTTTGGACCGAATATCAGTTCGCGTTGTCCGCGAGCATTTTGAAGAAGCTGTCTCAGTCACGTCAAAATGAGTCCGTATACCGCAAACACAACAGGATCTGGTCTATCAACCTGGCGAAAAGGCTTTATATTCGGTACACACCGGATGAAAGTTACCACCCGCTTCGGGAATCAAGGGCAGCTATATCTCCGTCGCTATAATTGTCCTTTCACTGTTCTTGAAGGCGTGGTAGAGTGCATAATCATTGGCACTTCCCCGACCTTTCTCCGTGGGTTTCCCTATATTGTTACCACGTATCGCAACTCCGCCCTGCTATCAAAGACCTATCCGCGGAGTAGATCACGAATTGCTTGAACTGCAACAAGACCTCTCTATAAGAGCAAGCCGGTCCGCATTCTTCGATCAGCAAGCCGAGCGCGCACACGCCAGAAGGTTATCAGTTCCTCAAGGTTCGGTGTTCAAACCATGTCGTCTGGAGGATGAAGCCACTTGGGAACGCTACAGGATCCGTGCTTCGTGAGAATAACCCCGCTTTTGTTTCTTTCTACCCTTCTACCACCCAAGGTAACCACCTCCTAACTCTCGGGAGAGATTTCCTTGTAGTGGAGGAGATTTGTCACACCCCCCTGTATTAAGCTGGCGAGAGATCACCCTTTTGTATGAGGGCCCATGTCATCCATGATTAATAGTGTCATAATGCACATCATTAACATCAGATTGCATCTTCAACTCCTCAGGTCAAATTCAAATTTAAATGAAAGTGGAATATAAAAAGTTGTCCAACATAGAACTAAAATGTCAGATAAATACGAAATATTCCAAGGCTATTCTAAAATTGAACCACCACATTGGAATTGGGATAAGTGACGCGAAGCAACCTCAACAGTGGATGGAGATAATATTTAATAACCATTTTATTAAATCTGAAAGATATGGAATATGGTTTTGTCCAAACTAATTTAGGTGTTAAGGGATAATGCGTGGTATTTATGAATAGTCACAACCGTTTTACAAAACCATTTGGAGGCCTAAACATAATAGTGGAAAAAAAGAGACCTCAAAAGAAAAGGAAAGAGACCAGAAAGAAAAAGAAAATGGGGAAAAAGGCCCACGGGCCACTTGCCTTGAGTGGCCACAGTGGTGCCCGGCCCCAACTAGCCCCATCCCCTCAACCCCCCCCCCCACTAACCCCCTCCCACTGCTCACCCCCCGCAGCCCTCCCCCCGCCCCCCCCTCCCCCCCCCGTGCCTCTGTTCTATCGCCTTTTATCTCAACAAGACGCTCACTCCACTGCTCCCTTTCCCCCCCTCTCTCCTAGCGGGTGTCCTCTCTACTCTCTTCTCCGCTCTCTGTCCGCACTCTTACCATTTCATCTCCCCTTACCCCCCTTTCTCCCCCTCTCCCAGCGTCTCGCGTGGCCCGCCTGCCTGTCCCCTCTGTCCTCTGCTCTTCCGAGCGGCAGCCATAGACGAGCCTCACCGGGGTTGAACCCCTCGCACCACCGCGCCACCTCTCGGGTCTCCCAACGCTGTCCCGCCACCTTCGCCCGGGCGGCCGCTGTGCGTTTAATCGACTACTCCGAGGAAACCGACTGCCGGGGCCCCCCCAGCTGCTTTTCTCCGGGGTCGTGCCCCCTCTCGATCCCCCGCGCGGCATCTCCTCGCCCCGTCTGCTCTCGCCTCCCGTAGAGCACCTTGAACGGCGAACCATCACACCAACTGTGAGCCCTTCACCTACCTCCTTCCTTCCTCCCCGTCGTCGCTTCCCCCGCTCTCGCACTCACTAGCCACTGTAACTCTGCCTTGCTCCCGTTTGCCTGCTCGTACTTCCTCCGCCGTCGTTTCAGTCATCCCTGGCGACACCTGTGCCACTGCTCGACGCGGGCATCCAGCTCTTTCGAACGGCGCCAAAACCCCCGCGCCGAACCCCTCCTAGTCCCGTCCCCGACGCTCACCGAGCCGTGCTCCGCCTCGGTCGACGCCGCCTCTTCTCCGCCGCCACCCCCGAGCCAACCCCGCCACCATCGCGTGCGGCGTGCTCCGCACGTTCCAACGCGCCCGCCCCAGTCCCCTGGGTGCCTTCTTGGGCGAACCCCGCTCTACCGTAGCTCTCCTGCCGCGCCTGAGCTCGCCGCGCACTCCGTGTGCCGCGCTGACTCAGCGCCGACTGGCCCGCGGGCCCCACCGCCCGTGCCACTGTACCCTGGGCCCCACTGGTCCCGTTGACCCAGTCCACGCCGACGTGGCCCGCCCGGGTCGCTGACGGTGTGGCCGCCGCCCAAACGTTTTAAAGATAAATAAGAATACTATTAAAACTTTTAATTAAAATAATTAGTTAATTTCTGACTAATTAGCCTCTCTAATGGGGCCCACCCCCTGACTAATCCTAATTAGTTTAATTTAAGCCTAATTAACCTACTGTGAGGCTGACAGGTGGGTCCCACCTGTCAGGTTTGACTTCGGTCAGCCGCTGTTGACTGCTGACGTCAGCAGCCGTCGCGATGAGTCATCCTCGCACTGTTTTGGAATTCGAATTTAATTAATTAAATAATTAGAAATTGATTTAAACTTTGAAAAATCATATCTTTTACCCGTAACTCCGAAAATACTTTGTACATGAAACTTGCTCAGAACGACGATACGAACCCGATACGCCCTCGTATCTCCGTCAGACGCCCGCATCTATGAGAACGTTGAACAATTAGACCGATTTCGATAAATGAATAGTGTCCAACTTTAATTACATAAATCCGAATAAATTCCTAATTACTAAAATCGCTTAGTTAGGCTGTATATCACCCCCCGGCATATCATTTAGACATGTCATGCATCCCTGTTGCATTATTGCCGTGTGTTTACTGTTTCTTCCCCCTCTTCTCTTCTTAGACTCGAGACCGACGCAGCTGCTGTGCCCCCCCGACTACGTTGTTGACCGACCCCTACTTGCCAGAGCAACCAGGCAAGCCCCCCCCTTGATCACCAGATATCGCCTATTCTCCTCTAATACTGCTTGCATTAGAGTAGTGTGAGCATGATACTGCTTTCGGTTATCCTATTCTGCTGCATAGCCTGTCATTGTTGCTACTGTTGTTGATACCTTACCCTGCAATCCTAAATGCCTAGTGTAGGATGCTAGTTTTACATCATTGCCCTGCATTCTTGTCAGTCTGCCTTGCTATACTACGGGCCGTGATCACTCGGAGGTGATCACGGTTTACTATACATATATACATACTATACAATGGGTGACTAAGTCGGTCGGCTCAAGAGTAACCCGCGATTGATTCACGGATTGGGGGCTGAAAGGACCTTTGTCCCAACGGCCCTTTGAGTGGATCTTTGGGCGGAGCGACAGGGCAGGTTGTGACCACCTAGAGACAGGTGGGCCAGGCCCTGGTCGGCGTTCGCGTTTACTTCTCATAATAACACGCTTAACGAGATTGGATATTTGATCTGAGTCTGGCCCACTGGCCATACGCACTAACCAACTACGCGGGAGTAGTTTGGTATCCCGGCGTCGTGGTATCAGCTGACCTCTTGACGTCAGCGACTGAGCGGCGCGCGCCGTGTTGGCACCGCGATAACGTAACCGCCGTGATCGTGTGGGTTGCTAGGTCTGCTCGCGGCCCGCTACGCAAGTGCAGGAGCGCACTGGGCGATGGGCCCAGACCCCAGAGTGCCTAGGATTAGTCCGGCGTGCTGACCTCTCTGTTGAGCCTAGGTGGGGCTGCGACGTGGTGATCTTCCGAGGCCGGGCATACCCGGAAAGTGTGTCCCGGCCAAAGGGATCGAGCGTGTTGGGGAATATGTGGTGCACCCCTGCAGGGAAGTTTATCTATTCGAATAGCCGTGTCCCTCGGTAAAAGGACGACCGGAGTTGTATTCCGACCTCATGACAACTAGAAATGGTTACTTATAAACACACCCTTACATTGACAGATATAACCCGGGGTCGCTGTCTCTCGCATGGTGGGCGACGAGAGGATCGACGGGTAGGATTATGCTATATACTTGTTGTTGTTTAAATTCCAACTAATCTCTTCTATTGCTTCAAGATGGAGTGCCAGAAGCGTAGTCTCGACAGGACTAGCTATCCCCCTCTTATCTTGGCATTCTGCAGTTCAGTCCACCGATATTGCCTCTTTACACATATACCATGCATATAGTATAGATCCTGGCTTGCGAGTACTTTGGATGAGTACCCACGTTGCTTTCTCCCCTCCTCTTTTCCCCCTTTCCCTTCTTGCTGGTTGTCGCAACCAGATGTTGGAGCCCAGAGCCAGACGCCACCTACGACGACTACTACCACCAGGCGGAGCCTACTACTACGTCCAGGACGCCGACGACCAGGAGTAGTTAGGAGGATCAGGCAGGAGGCCCTGCGCCTGTTCGTCTTTGTTTCCCTGTTTGTGCTAGCCATCTTATGGCACCTTGTTTTAACCTATGTCTGTACTCAGATATTGTTGCTTCCGCGACTCGTCTATGATCGAGCATTTGTATTCGAGCCTCGTGCCCCTGGCTTGTATTATGATGCTTGTATGACTTATTTATGTTTTAGAGTTGTGTTGTGATCTCTTCCCGTGAGTCCCTGATCTTGATCGTACACGTTTGCGTGCATGATTAGTGTACGACCGAGCCGGGGCGCACAAGTTGGTATCAGAGCCGACGCCTGTAGGAATAACCCCCTTTGCCCAAATCCTTGGCCCGTTGAGTCTAGACAAGAAAAACCGTTTTACTAATCCGGCTGTGGGCTTAACGGGCCACAATTGCCATCCTGGGTCGGTAAAATTAGGATCTTTTATTCCTCGTCTATACTCCGGGACTTGGTCTCTCTTTACTCGGTAATGAAGGTTTGACTAATTGCCGACATCTAGGATCTCGTAAATTCTGTCTCACCCGGAAGTGGATACCATGTGACGACTGTTCCCTGTCGATGATTCTCACGATAGTGTGATAACTCATTTTTACTCTTATCCTGTGTTGTTTAAACCTGTCTCTCCGAGTTCGTGTTAAACTCTTATTGTCGTTTGACAAACCTGAATTTCCTCTGCTTCATGATGGACCCGCTTGTTTCAACCCGCGTCCTAACGACACACGCTCTTCGTGCTCTGCACTCGGGCTCGTAATACCCCTGGGTTTCAGCTGTCCTGATCGCTCCTCATGACCAGACTGGCTAACGGTTCGAACCACCTGAGTTTGCGTTTTTTATTGTTTATGACCCGGTTCTACCCGAGTTTTCAACCAGGATTAGCACTCTTAGTACTATGCTGAAGGTTGGATTATGATCAGCAGAACAACTTCAGCACTCGACATCACACCTTTTCACGGATAGGGTGCTACTAGGAGATTGCAACACGCCATTCTAATCGCATCCGCGTCTGCTCTCCACACCTGGTGCAGCCAGGACTTACAGGTCCACCACCCCTCCCGAGCTCTGCTCTCATATCCAATGATAGTCTGTGCTACAAGTCGTGGGCAGCCAGTGTCACTTTTTCCCGGAACTGCATTCAGAAACCACTGAACCAAAACTGAGCATTGTCCTTTGCCAGACTGGCCGAGGACAATCAGCCTCGCAACAACAATGCCCAAGACTATGGGGTATTCGCCGCCAACCCCACACACCCGATTTTCAATGAAGCTCAGGACACAGCCTGCCACGTTGATGGTAACTCCCCTTGTTAATCTCGTACCATGTTCGTTTTATTTTGATTCGGTAGCACGCATTCATCATGTCCAAGAAGACTTTGCATACAAACACGACATAATGTGAGGCTATGAAACTGCATAGTAATACACTTACACCCCCCGCGGCGGATCAATGTCAAACCTCCATGGCTAGCAACGACGTAACACGTTGAAATTGAAGGGCTGGAGGTTTCACGCACCCCTTTCTCATACTAAATGCTTTAAATATCGACCTCAATTCTGCGGCATAGGATTTTGGTTGAATAGCGTCAACTTGATCTCTATAGTTTGCCCGCCTCGAAAGATCGTCCATCTCTCCACAAACCCTTCTCGACGAAATAATAACGCTATCCTAGGGTTGCAAATCATCCACAAGGCCGAGGCGAGACTCTAGCCTGAATTGCGTGAAACCATCACACGTGAAGGCATCGAGGGACATTCCAGTGTGTTCGCGAATTCCAAGGGAGTGTTTCGCGAAGAACCCTAGGGATACCCCCTGCTCGAGCTGGCGAAGTTTGTCATCGACGTTGAAACCAGGCACCACTCTATCGCCAAGCGATCCTACCAGATACTCCGCACGCATGAACTTTACCTTAAGAGGAAATCGACGCATCACTTCGTAAGGGTTTCATTCGCCCAAGTTCCTCGCTTGGGGAGCAACCTTCTCTCTTTGTCAGGAAGAAGGATGGATCAAACCGATTGGTCCAAGATTACGTCCTATTAACCAAGCAACTATCCAGAACAATAATCCCCCTCCTCTGATAACGATCTTATGATCAACTGGCGGGTTCATCATGCTGTTCTCTAAACTCTACTTAGGTTGGGTTACCTCACCAGATCCGTTTCGTGAAGAGGATATCCAAAGACCGCCTTCGTTACTCATATGGCTCAACGAGTACAGCATGTGTCATTCGGCTTAACCAATGCTCCCGCACATTCTCCCGCCTGATGAATTATATATTCATGGAATACCTGACAAGTTCGTCGTGGTTTTACGGATGATATCCTAGTATACTCCAAGAAAACAGAGGAACATGCTGAACATCTTCGACTTGTTCTGGGAAACTTGAGAGCACACATATATGCTAAGTTTCAAGGTGAATTCTGGCTCCCGAAGTACATACCTTGGGCATTCATGTCAATCTCCAAGGATGTATTGCCGTCAAACCCCTAGCGATGTTCAGGCTATTCCTTGATTGGGCTCCTCCAAAGAACGTCAAGCAAGTCGAATTTTTTCTCGGCTCGCCAGCTATTGCCGTCGATTTGTCGAGAACTTCTCCAATTTCGCCAAGCCCCTGACTAACCTCTTCTAAGGCGTCGTTCGATTTGACGGCAAAAGTGTCAGGAAAGTTTCCAACCGCTCAAAGACAGCTGACTTCTGCCCCAGTGCTTGCCCCTCCTGATTCCCAGAGGGATTTTTGTCATCTATTGTGATGCGATCCCGTCAGGATTAGGCGGTGTCCTAATGCAAGACCCGAGAGTAATTCTTATTGCTTCGCGTCATTGCGTCCGCACGAAGAGAATTACCCAGTACATTGACCTCGAGCTTGTGCCCGTCATCCATGCACTAAACAGTGGCGACCTTACTTCTGGTAATCGGTGCGAGATCACTACCGAATCATCAAAGTCTGAGTATCTTTTTCACCTCAGCCAGACCTGAACCTCCGTCACAGCGATGGATGGAGACCGTAGCATTTTAACAACTTGGGTATTTCTTATCTTATACCCCTGGCAAGGCAATGTAATGGCGATGCCTTGAGCCGCAGTCTTATTGGCAGTCAACCTCCAGTTTCACGAGTTCAACCTTCGCTTATTGAAGAATCAGAAAGCTGAATCTCCACATTGTTCCTCCTGTAGCACTCGCTCCCCCCTCTGAAGGTTCCTACAAATGAACCTCCAGTTGTTTCCCAGGGTTTCTCTTAATACCTGGTTGCTAAACCAGATCTCGTGACAGCACACAACGCTGCAGGTATGACTCTCAAGCCCCCAAGATTAAGCGCTATCTCGCTGAAGGAAGGCCTTCGTTCTTCACTATTGGATGATACTGGCACATTGTTCTTTATAAAAGTCGTCTATGTGTCCCCTCTAAAGTAACCTGTAGACTCGGAGGTCCATGCAAGAAGCTCACGCCACTCCCGTTGTCTATTCATCCCGGCATACCAAGATGTACCAAGACATCCTCAAAGTTCTGTGGTCAACATGAAGCCAGACATTGGCTCGCTATGTTTGCTGAATGTGATGTTTGCCGTCCGCGTCAAAGCAGACATCAAAGGCCCTCCGGTAACTCTGCAACCAATTGCTAGCTGTTCCTGATGAAATGGGACCCTGTTGAAATGGAACTTTATCACTTGGGTTTTCCCAAATCACAGAAAGGTATGATGCTATTCTTGTCGTCATTGAACCGACTTTCCAAGTTGCACATTTTCTAGCCGTCAAGAGACGATCACATGCTAGTCGCTGTGCAACTCTCTACATGTCCAGAATTGTTTCACTTCACGGTATTCCACTGGTTATCAGTTCAGACCGTGGCAGCTTATTCACTTCAAGATTCTGGGCAAGTTTTCCAAAGCTATGGGAACTCATCTGTCCTTCAGCACCGCTTTTCACCCTCAGTCTCAAGACAAGTTGAACGAGTCAACCAATTCTCGAAGACATGCTTCGAGCTTTTTTGTCATATCCTTCGGAATGAAATGGGAAAGAATCTCTCCCATATGCCGAATTCTCTTACAATACAGCTATCAAGCCAGTCTGAAGATGGCCCCTTTGAAGTATTGTACGGACGAAAGTGCCGAACCCCCTAAATGGTCAGAAACTGGGGAACGTCCACTCTTTTCGTGTCCGGTATTTATCCAACTTGCCGAAGATCAAGTTCGCGTTGTCCGCGAGCATTTGAAGACTGCTCAGTCACGCAAAAGAGTCAGTATTGACCGCACAACACAAGATTGGTCTATCAACCTGGCGAAAATGCTTATTCTTCGCGTCACCCCCGATTAAGGTACACACCGATTCGGGATCAAGGGCAAGCTAGCTCCTCGCTATATTGGTCCTTTTCACTGTTCTGAAAGGCGTGGTAGAGGGGATATCAGTTGGAACTTCCCCGACCTTTCTCATGTTCACGATTGTGTTCCACGTATCGCAACTCCGCCGCTGCTTCAAAGCCCCTATCCGGAGTATGATCACGAATTGCTTGAAACTGCAACAAGACCTCTCTTATAAAGAGCATCCGGTCCGCATTCCTCGATCAAGCCGAGCGTCGCACACGCCAGAAGGTATCAAGTTCCTCAGGTTCAGTGGTCAAACCATTCTGAGGATGAAGCCACTTGGGAACGCGAGGATCGTCTTCGTGAATGAATACCCCGCTTTGTTTCTTTCTACCTCCTAATCTCGGGACGAGATTTCTTGTAGTGGAGAGTTTGTGTACAACACCCCTGTATTAAGCTACAGAGATCACCCTTTTGATGAGGCCATGTCATCATGATTAATAGTGTCATAATCATCATTACATCATATTGCTGTTCAACTCCTAAGTCAAATTCAAATTTAAATGAAAGTGGAATATAAAAGTTGTCCAACATAGAAAACTAAAATGTCATATAAATAACAAATATTCCAGAGGCTATTCTAAAATTGAAACCAACATCATTGGATTTGGATAGTGACTCGAACAACCTCAAACGTGGATGGAGATAATATTTAATACCATTTATTAAATCTGAATGAATGTGGAATTATTTTTTTGTCCAAACTAATTTTAGGTGGTTGAGGAAATGCGCTGGTATTTATGAAATAGGTCACACTTTTTTACAAAAACCATTTGGGGCCTAACACTTTAATAGTGGAGAAAAGAAAGAATAAAAAAAGGAAAAGAACCGAAAGAAAACGAAATGGGAAAAAGGCCACGGCCACTGGCCTAGATGGCCACATGCCCGGCCCAACTAGCCCCATCCCCTACCCACCCCCCCCGCACTTGCTCACCCCCCCCCCCCGTGCCGCTGTCGAGCGCCTGGTTGCTCACAGACGCCTCGCACTGCCCTTCCCCCCCTCTCTCCGCGCTACACTCGTCTCCGCTACTTGCCTCGTACAAGGGCACGCCCCGACCCCCCTGGCTCCCCTCGCCCACATCTCCCCCTCTCTCCCCCCCTCGCCCTCCGTCTTCCGAGCGCAGCCATGGACGGCCTCGGTTGAACCTCGCACCACCGCCCCCCTCTCGTCTCCACGACGTGTCCCCAACCTTCGCCCGGCGCCGCTGCTTTCGACTAACGCCGAGAACCGACGCCGGGGCCCCCCCACGCTCTTCCCTGGGTCGTCCCCCTTCTCGGATCCCCGCCGGCGATCTCCATCGCCCCGTCTGCTCCGCCTCCCCCCGTCGAGCACATTTTGAACGGCGACCATCACCGTGAGCTCCTTCCCTACCTCCTGCTCCTCCCCGTTCGTCCCCTCCGGCGCACTGCACCTAGCCACCGTGTCTGCCGTGCTCCGTTGCCGCGTAGTTTGGGCGCCGCCGTCCGTTTTCAGTCATCCCTTGCGACACCTGGCCACCTGCTCGACGCGGGGCATCCACCTTTCGAAACGGCGCCAAACCCCCCGCGCGACCCTCCTAGTCCCGTCCCCGACCGCATCACCGGAGCCGTGCTCCGCCTCGGTCGACGCCTGCCTCTCTCCTCTCCCGCCACCCCCGATCCAACCACCGCCACCATCGCGTCGGCGCTTGCTCCGCACGTTCAACGCGCCCGCCCGCCCCTGGGGTGCCCTTTGCAAACCCGCGCTCACCGTAGCCTCTCGGCCGCGCCTGAGCTCGCCGGCGCACTCCCGGTGGCCGCGCTGACTCAGCGCCGACTGGCCCGCGGGCCCCCCGCCCCGTGCCACTACCCTGGGCCCCACTGGGTCCCTTTGACCCATTCACCGCCGACGTGGCCCGCCCCCGGGTCGCTGACGTGTGGGCCCCCCCATTAAACGTTTTAAGATAATAAGAATACTAATTAAACTGTTAATTAAATAATATAGTTATTAGCTGACTAATTAGCCTCTGACTAATGGGGCCCACCCCCTGACTAATCCTAATTAGTTTAATTAAGCCAATTAACCTCCTGTGAGCTGACAGGTGGGTCCCCACCTGTCAGGTTTGACTTCGGTCAGCCGCTGTTGACTGCTGACGTCAGCAGCACGTCGCGATGATGTCATCCTCGCACTGTTTGGATAATTCGAATTTAATTAATTAAATAATTAAAGAAATTGATTTAAAACTTTGAAAAATCATATCTTTTAAAACCGTACACTCGCCATGAAAATACTTTGTCATGAAACTTGCTCAGAACACGATACGAACCCGGATAACGCCCTCGGTAATCTCCTTCAGACGCCCGCAGCTATGAGAAACGTTGAACAATTATACCTGTTTCGATAAATAATAGTGTCCAACATTTTAATTAAATAATCCGAATAAATTCCTAAATTAACTAAATCGCTTAGTTAGGCTGTATATCACCCCCGGCATACATTTAGACATGTCATGCATCCCTGTTGCATTATTGCCCGTGTGTTTACTGTTTCTTCCCCCCTCTTCTCTTCGTAGACTACTACGAGACCGACGCAGCTGCTGGTGCCCCCGACCGACTACTTGTTTTGACGACCCCTACTTGCCAGAGCAACCGGCAAGCCCCCCCTTGATCACCATATATCGCCTATTCGCCTCTATACTGCTTGCATTAGAGTAGTGTAGCTTATACTGCGTTTCGTAATCCTATTCTGCTGCATAGCCTGTCATTGTTGCTACTTTGTTGTTTGATACCTTACCTGCAATCCTAAATGCTCGTGTAGGATGCTATTTATCATCATTGGCCCTGCATTCTTGTCAGTCTGCCTTGCTATACTATCGGGCCGTGATCACTCACGGGAGTGATCACGGTTATACTATACATATATACATACTATACAAATGGTGACTAAAGTCGGGTCGGCTCGAAGAGTACCCGCGAGTGATTCACGGTTGGGGCTGAAAGGACCTTTGTCCCAACGGCCCTTTGATTGGATCTTTGTGGGCGGAGCGACAGGGCAGGTTTTGACCACCTAGGAGACAGGTGGGCCAGGCCCTGGTCTCTTTCGCGTTTACTTCAATGACCCATTTTAACTAAGTTAGCTCCAAAATGACCCATTTTACTTAGGTTAGCTCCAATATGATCCATGTTACCTAAGTTAGCTCCAAAATGATCCATTTGACTTAAGTTAGCTCATAAAGATCCATTTTACGTTAGTTAGCTCCAAAATGATCCATTTTACCTATGTTAGCTACAAAATGACCCATATTACCTAGGTTACCTCCAAAATGATCCATTTCACCTAAGTTAGCTCCAAAATGATCCATTTGACCTGAGTTAGATCATAAATGATCCATTTTACCTTAGTTAGCTCCAAAATGATCCATTTTACCTAAGTTAGCTCCAAAATGACCCATTTTACCTAGGTTAGCTCCAAAATGATCCATTTTACCTACGTTAGCTCCAGAATTATCCATTTTACCTAAGTTAGCTCATAAATGATCTATTTTACCTAAGTTAGCTCCAAAATGACCCATTTTACCTAGGTTAGCTCCAAAATGATCCATTTTACCTACGTTAGCTCCAGAATTATCCATTTTACCTAAGTTAGCTCATAAATGATCTATTTTACCTAAGTTAGCTCCAAAATGACCCATTTTACCTAAGTTAGCTCCAAAATGATC
>CM022298.1:574161751-574177172 GCA_011799875.1 Thinopyrum elongatum | reverse complement strand
TCAAATAGATATTTATAATGAGCTGACTTATGGTAAAAGTCTAATTCTGGAGCTAACGTAGTAAAATGGCTCATTTTGGAGCTAACCTTAGGTATACATGGTCATTTTGGAGCTAACTTATGTAAAATGGTCATTTAGAGGCTCACTATAAGGTAAATAGGATATTATTGGAGGCTAACTTAGGTAAAAGTATTTGGGTACTGTAAATTATCATTTTTGGACATACCTAGTAAAATGTGTCATTTGTTGGAGCTAACATAGAAAATGGATCATTTGGAGCTACCTAGGTAAAATGGATCATTTCAATAGCTACTCTAGGTCAAATGGATCATTTTGGAGCTACGTCGGTGAAATGGTATATTTTGAGAGTAACCTAGGTAATGGGTCCATTTTAGCTAACTTAGGTAAAATGAGCATTTTTGGAGCTAACTTAAGTAAATGGATCTATTTATGAGTCTAACTTAGAGTCAAATGATGCATTTTGGAGCTAAATTACCGGTCAATATCATTGGAGTCTTAACCTAGTAAATGGGTCATTTTGGAGCTACTAGTTAAATGGGTACATTTTGGAAGCTACTTAAGTAAACATGGATCATTTATGAGCTAAACTTTAGGTCCCAAAATGATCATGTTTGTGAGCTACTCGGTAGAATGAATCATTTATTGGAGCTAACCAGGTAAACTGGGGTCATTTTATGAGCTAACTTAGTAAAATGGATATTTTGGGAGCTAACGATAGGTTAAATGCTAAGCTATTATCATTTATGCTATTTTGGAGATGAATTCCTGGCTACGTGTAAAGGATCATTTGGAGCTAACCTAGGTAAAATTGGTCATTTTTGGGCTAACTTAGTAAAGGTTCATTGTGGAGCTAACTAGTATGTAAATAGGTATCATTTAAAGCTAACTTAGGTATGGATACATTTGGAGCTACTGTAAATTGTATATGAAGTACCTGGAATGATCATTTTGGAGCTAACTTAGGTAAATGGATCATTTTAGGCGCTAACTTATGTAAAATGGATCATTTTGTAGCTAACTTAGGTAAATGGATTACATTTTGGAGCTAACCGATAGGATAAAATGATCATTTTGGAGCTACCTATAATAAAATTTGGTCATTTTGGAGCTAACTAAGTAACAATGGATCATTTGTGAGCTAACTATCAAATGGTCATTTATGAGCTACTTTAGTCCATTGGATCATTTTGGAGCTAACTTAGGTAAATATGGATCAGATTTGATTACTAACCTAGGTAAATAGATCATTTTGGAGCTAACTTAGGAAAAATGGGTCATTTTGGAGCCTTACTTAGCAAAATGGATCCATTTATGAGCTAACTTAGTCAAATGGATATTTTGGTGCTAACTTAGGTATAAATGGATTTTTGGAGCTAACCTAGGTAAAATGGGTCATTTTGGACTAATTTAGGTACAAATGGATCTATTTTTTGTGGAGCTAACTAGGTAAAATGGAATCATTAATAGAGCTAACTTAGGTCATGGATCATCTTTTTGAGCTAAACTTAGGTAAAATGGTCATATTGGAGCTACCTAGGTAAAATGGGTCATTTTGGGAGCTAACTGGTAAATGATTCATTTTGGAGCTACCTAGTAAAATGGATCATTTATATACTAACCTTATCAAATGATCATTTTGGGAGCAACTTAGGTAAATGGATCATTTGGAGCTAACTTAGGTAAAGGGATGGTCCATTTTGAGCTAACTTAGGTAAATATGATCATTTATGAGCTAACTTAGGTTAAAATGGATAATTTATTTGTAGCTAACATAGGTAAAATGGACCTTTTGGAGGCTAACACTATTCAAATGGTCTTTTGGAGCTAATTAGTAATGGATCTTTTATGGGGTCATTTGGAGCTAACATAGGTAAAATGTATCATTTTTGGAGCTAACTAGGTAAATGGGTCATTTTGAGCTAACTAGGTAAAATTCGATCCATTTTGGAGCTAACTTAGGTATAAATGGATCATTATGAGCTCAACTTAGGTAAAATGGGTAATTTTGGGAGCTAACTATAAAAATGGGATATTTAATGAGTAACTGTAAATATCATTTGGGAAATAAAAATGATCATTTTGGAGCTAACTGTACATGGATCATTGAGCTAACTTGGTAAATGGGTCATTTTGAGATCTAAACTTAGGTAAAAATGGGTCCTATTTTGGAGGCTAACTAGGTAAAATGGATCATTTTGAGAACTAACTTGGTCAAATGGATTTTTGGAGTCTAACTTTAGGTAAAATGGATCATTTTTGGGTCTAACCTAGGTAAATGGGTCATTTTTGGGGACCTAACTTAGGTAAATGGTATTTGGAGCTAACTAGGTATAAATGATCATCTTTAGTAAGCTACTTTAGGAAAAATCAAATGATCTTTTGTGAGGCTAACGTTAGGTAAAATCTGATTTGACTCCTAGTAATATAATTGGAGCTACAACTAGGTAAATGGTCATTGTTGGAGCTAACTTATGTAAAATGGATCATTTCTACTAAACTATGTAAAATGGATCATTTATAGAGCTAACTAGGAGGTCAATCGATCATTTGTGGCTAACCTATAGTAAAATTTGATCATTTTGGAGCTAACTTAGTAAACATGTCATTTTTGAGCTACTTAAGGTGAAACAAGGCCATCTTATGGTGAGCTACTTAGGTCAAATGGATCATTTTTAGTTTTTTGGTAGAATAAGGGCTACTAGGTAAAATGGAGTGCTATGCGTTTGGAGCTAACCTATGTAAATTCGTCTCTTTTGGAGCTAACTTAGGAAAATGTATTTTTGGAGCTAATCTATAGATGCAAAATGGATCATTATAGCTAATTAGGTAGTAAATGGATCTAATTTTGGAGCTCTTGGTGCTAACTTTTAATGGGATTATTTGGAGGTACCTAGGTACAATGTTTCCATTTTGGAAGCTATTGGAAAAAATGGATCATTTGGAGCTAACTACGTTAAATGGATCATTAAGAGCTAACTTATATTCAAAATGGACATTTTTGGAGTAACTGGTAAAATAGTTCTTTTGTAGCTAACCTGTAAAGGTATTTTACAACTTGGTAATATTTTGGACCTGAACTAAGATAAAATGGATGTTCATTTATAGCTACCTATAGGTCAAACATGGATGCATTTGGAGCTAACTAGTAAGCAGTATGTAACTAACAGAATGTATTTTGTGAGTAACCTCAGTGTAAAGGGTCCTTTTGAGCTAACATAGATAAATGGATAATTTTGAGCTAACTGTTAACTGTGGCTATTTAAATTGATATTTTGGTGCTAATTAGTAAAATGGATAGTTTTAAAGGATTGGTAACTATGTAAAATGACATATGGAACCTTGTAAAATGTCTTGGGAGCTACCGTAGGTAAAATGGATCATTTGGAGCTAACTAAGGAAATGGATTCATTTGGAGCTAACCTAGGTCAAATGGATCATTTTGGAGCTACTAAGGTAAAATGGATCATTTAGACTAACTTGTTCAATGGGATCACTTTTGGAGCTAACTAAATCAAGGTAGGAATTGTAGTCATGATCATATTGGCCTAACCTAGGTAAAATGTGTCATTTTGGAGCTAATATGGTAAATGTGTCATTGTTGGAGCTACCAGGTACAAGGATCATTTATAGGGCTAACTTAGGTCAAATGGATCATTTTGTTGGAGCTAACTAGGTAAAATGGAATCTATGGAGCTTAACTTAGGTAAAGGTGGTCATTTTGGCGGCTAACTTAGGGAAAATGGATCATTTTGCGTTTACTTCGCTAAAATGATAATTTTATGGTCTAACTAGTAAAATGGCATCAATTGGAGCTAACTTAAGGTAAAATGGTCTGTTTGGATCTAACTTAGTCCCAAAAATGGATCATTAATGAGCTAACCGAGTAAAAATGGATAATTTTGGCTAACTTAGTACAAATTGGATCATTTTGGAGCTAACTAGGTACAATGGGTCATTTTTGGAGCTAACATGGTAAAGGTCATTTTGGGAGGCTAACTAAGGTAAAATGGATCATTTATGACGCTACTTAGGTCAAATGATCATTTTTGGAGCTAAAGTAGTTAATGGACCATATTGGAGCTAACCTATGTAAAATGGGTCATTTGGATGCTAACTTAGTAAAATGGGTCATTTTGGAGCTAACTGTAGGTAATGGATTATTTGAGAGCTAACTTAGTAAAAAGGGATCATTTTGTAGCTACTTAGGTAAAGAATTCATTTTGAGCAAACCTAGGTTAAATGGGTCATTTGGAGCTAACTTAGTAGAAATTGTCATTTGGAGCTAACTAAGGTAATGGATCATTTTATAGAGCTAACTTAGGTTCAATGATCATTTTGGAGCTAACCTAGGTAAAATGGATCATATTGGAGCTAACCTAGGTAAAAATGGGTTATTTTGGAAGCTAACTTAGTTAAAATGATCATTTTGGAGCTAACTAAGGTAAATGGTGCATTATAGCTACCTTAGGTCAACAATCATATTTGAGCTAACTTGGTAAAATGGATCATATTGGAGCTAACCTAGTAAAATGGGTCATTTTGGACTCGATTAGGTAAATGGTCATTTTGGAGCTAACTAGGTAAATAGATCATTTATTAGCGTAACTTAGGTAAATTGTAATCTGGAGCTCAACTTAGGTAAAATGGATCATTTTGAGCTAACCTAGTTACAATGGGTCATTTTGGAGCTACCTTTAGGTAAAATGCGGTCATTTTGGTCGCTTAACTTAAGGTAAATAGATCCTTTATGAGCTAACTTAGGTACAATGGATAATTCTGGAGCTAATAACTTAGGTAAAAATGGATCATTTTGGAGCTAACCTAGGTAAATGGGTCATTTTGGAGCTAACTTAGGTAAATGGATCTTTTGGAGCTAACTAAGGTAAAGGATCATTTATATGATCCTCAACTCAGGTCAAATGGATCATTTTGGAGCTAACTTAGGTGCAATGGATCATTTGGAGGTAACCCAGGTAATATGGGTCATTTGTTAGCTCAACATCGGTAAATGTATCCTATTTTGGAGCTAACTAACGTAAATGGATCTTTATGAGCTAACTTAAGCGATGATCATTTTGGAGCTAACTGAGGTAACATGGATCATTTGGATCTAACTACGTAAAATGGGTCCCATTTTTGGAGCTAACTTAGTTAAAATTGGTCATTTTTGGGAGCTAACTGTAAGTAAACTGGATCATTTATGAGCTAACTTAGGTACAATGGATATTTTGGAGTCTAATTGGTAAAATGGAACATTTTGGAGCTAACCTCGGTAAATGGGTCATTTTGGATCTAGACTTAGGTAAAATTGGATTATTTTGGAGCTAACTAAAGTTAAATGGATCATTTAATGAAGCTAACTTAGGTCAATGGATCATTTTGGAAGCTAACTTAGGTAAAATGGAATCATATTGGAGCTACCTAGGTAAAATGGGTCATTGTGGTGCTACTTAGTTAAAATGATCATTTTGGAGCTACCTAAGATAAAATGATCATTATAAGCTAACTAGGTCAAAATGATCATTTTGGAGCTACCTTATGTAAAATGCATCATATTAGAAAGCTAACCTAGGTAAAATTGGATCATTTTGCGCTACTTATTAAAATGGGTCCTTTTGAGCTAACTTAGGTACAATGGATCATTTCTGAGCTAACTTTGGTTAATGGATAATTTTGGAGCTAAACTAAGGTAATGGTCATTTTTGGAGCTAAACCTATATAAATTTGTCATTTTGGGAGCTAACTTAGGTAAATGGTAATTCATTTTGTACGCTAACGATCTAAAATGGATCATTTATATGATCTAACTTAGGTCAAATGGTATCATTTTGGAGCTAACTTAGGTAAAATGGAATCATATTTGGGCGCTAACCTAGGTAAATCGATCATTTGGAGCTAACTTCAGGAAAAAAATTGATCATTTGGGCCAACTTAGGCAAAATGACTCATTTCATATGAGCTAACTTAGGTAAAATGATAATTTTGTTGCTAAACGTTATACTAAAGTGGATTATTTTGGAAGTAACCTAGGTCATAGGTCTTTTTGGAGCTAATTTAGGTAAAGATCATTTTTGGAGCTAACTCGGTAAATGGATCATTTAATTTCAGAGCTACTTAGGTCAAATGGATCATTTTTGTTTTGATCTACACTTAGTAAAATGGTAATATGGAGCTAACCTAGTAAAATGGTCATTTTGGCCCAAACTATGGTAAAAGATTATTTTGAGCAACAAGGTAAAATGGGGACGATTTATAATGCTACCTTAGGTCAAATGGATCATTTTGGAGCTAACTTAGGTAAAATGGACCTCAATATTGGGAGCTAGCTTAGGTAAATGGGTCATTTGGAGCTACTAGGTCACATTGGATCATTTATAAGCTAACTTGAGGTCAAATGGCTCCTTTTGGAGCTACTAGGTACAATGGATCATATTGGGAGCTAACTTAAGTAAAATGGGGGGTCATTTGGGGCTACTTAGGTCAATATATCATTAATGAGCTAACTTAGGTAAATGGAAATTCTGGACAAACGTAGGTAAATGGATCATTTTGTAGCTACCTAGTACAATGGTCATTTTGGAGCTAACTAGTAAAATGGATCATTTTGGAGCTAACTAGGTAAAATGGAATCATTTTGGACGAACTTAGGTAAATGGATCATTTGGAGCAACCCGTAGGTAAATGGTTCATTTTTGGGTGGAGCTAACTTAGGTAAATGGGATCATTTTGGAGCCTAACTAGGTAAATGGAATCATATTTATTATCTATCGGTCAAATTGCTCATTTTTGTTGGGAGCTAACTTAGGTGAAATGGATCATTTTTGGAGGTACCTAGGTAAATGGGTCATTTGTAGCTACATAGGTACAATGGATCATTTTGGATCTTAACTAACGTAACAATGGATCTTTATGAGTCCTAACTTAAGTCAATGGATTCATTTGAGCTACTTATGGTACATGGATCATATGGGAGCTAACCTCAGTACAATGGGTCATTTTGGAGCTACCTTAGTTTAAAATGGGTCATTGGAGGGCTAACTTAGATAAATTGCGATCATTTATGAGCTAACTTAGGTAAATGGATAATTTTGGAGCTAACTAGGTAAAATTGAAACATTTTGGAGCTAATCTAGTAAAATGGGTCATTTTGGAGCTAACTTATGAAAATGGATTATTTTTGGCTCCTCAGGTACAATGGATCATTTATGAGCTACTTAGGTCAAATGGCTCATTTTGGAGCTACTTAGGTTAAAATGGTCATATTGGAGCTAAACCTTAGGAAATGGTGTCGTTGGGAGCTACTTAAGTTTAAAATGATCATTTTTGGAGCTAAACTAAAGATAAATGGATCATTTCTATAAAGCTAACTTGGTCACATGGATCATTTTGGAGCTAACTTAGGTAAAATTGATCATATAGAGCTAACCTAGGTAAATGGATCATTTTGAGCTTAACTTATGTAAAATGGGTCATTTTGGGCAACTTAGGTAAATGGATCATTTATGACTCCTTTTGGTTAACTGGATACTTTTGGAGCTGAACGACGGTAAAAATGGATCATTTTGGAGCTAACTATAGAAATTTGGTCCTTTTGGAGCTAAACTTAGGTCAAATGGATCCTTTTTGGAGCAACTAAGCTAATGGATATTTATAGCTAACCTTAGGTCAATGGATCATTTTGGAGCTAACTATAGGTCCAAAATGGCTCATAGTTGGAGCTAACCTAGGTAAAAATCGATCATTTTGGAGCAACTTAGTAAAAAATGGATCCTTTTGAGCCAACTTAGGCAAAATGGATCATTATTAGCTAACTTAGTAAAATGGATAATTTTGGTGCTAACATTATATAAAATGATTATTTTGGGAGGTAACCTAGGTAATAGGTCATTTGGTGCTAATTTAGGTAAATGGCTCATTTTGGAGCTAACTACGGTAAATGGATCATGCGTCAGAGCTACTTCGGTCAAATGGTCAATTTTTGGCTAACTTAGGTAAACTGGATAATATTGGATCTACCTAGGTAAAATGGGTCCTTTTGGACCAACTCATTGTAAAATGTTTTGTGGAGCTAATAAGGTAAAATGGATCATTTTATACGCTAACTTAGGTCAAATGCATCATTTGGAGCTACTTAGGTAAAATGGATCATATTGGAGCTAACTTAGTTAAAATGGTCATTTTGGAGCTAACTTAGTAAAGGATCATTTATTAGCTAACTTAGTTAAAATGGATAGATTATGATCTAACATAGGTAAAATGGAACATTTGGAGCTCTAGGTAATGGGTCATTTTGGAGCTAATTAGGTACCCAAATGGATCGTTTGTAAAATGGTCTTTTGGAGCCTTACATAGGTAAAAATGGATCATTTTGGAGCTAACCTAGGTACAATGGGTCATTTTGGAGCTAACTTAGAAATGGTCATTTTGGAGCTAAACTAAGGTAAAATGGAAATCATTTTGGAGCTAAACCTCCTCCCTTGGGTCACATGGCTTCGCCATTTTGGAGCTAACTAAGGGTAAAATGGCTCATTTATGAGCTAACTTAGGTCCATGGATTTTTATTTTGGAGCTAACATAAATCAAATGGATTACATTTTGGAGCTAACTTAGGTCAACATGATCATATTGACTAACTATGTAAAAAATGGGCCTTTTGGGGCTAACTTAGGTAAAATGGGTCATTTTGGAGCTAACTTAGGTTAAATGGATCATTTATTGAGCTAACTTAGGTAAACTGGATAATTTTGGAGCTACTTATGAAAATGGATCATTTTGGAGCTAACTAACCTTAGGTAAAATGGGTCATTTTGGAGCTAACCTAGTACAATGGATTATTTGGAGCTACCTAAGGTAAAATTGGATTCATTTTTATTGAGCTAATACTTAGGTCAAAAGATCATTTTGGACTAACTTAGGTACAATGATCATTGGGAGGGCTAACCAGTAAATGGGTCATTTTGGGAGGCTCACTTAGTAATGATCATTTTGGAGCTAACTAAGTAAAATGGATCATTATAGCTAAACTTAGAGGTCAAATCGATCATTTGGAGCTAACTTGTTAATTGATCCATATTGGAGCCTAACATAGTAAAATGGAGAATCATTTTAGCTCCCTTAAGTTAAAATGTGCCCATTTTGGAGCTAACTTAGGTAAAATGGACTTTAATGAGCTAACTTTGGTTAAATGGATAATTTTTTTTTTGGGAGCAACAGGTAAAATGGGATCATTTTTGGAGCTAACCTATATAAACATGGGTCTTTTGGAGTCTACTTAGTTAAAAATGGATCATTTTGGGGGGGAGCTACTAGGTAAAATGGATCATTTATGAGCTAACTTATGTCAAATGGATCATTTGGAGTTGTATAATTTTCTACTTCGGTAAAATGGATCATATTGGAGCTAACCTGGTAAAATGGATTCATTTTTGGCTAACTTAGGAAAATGGACATTTTGGAACCAACTTAGCAAAATGGATCTTTATGAGCTAACTTAGGTAACATGTAATTTGGTGCTAACTTATATAAAGGATTATTTTGGAGTACCTAGTAAAGAGGTCCATTTTGGAGCTAATTTAGGTAAATTGGATCATTTTGAGCCAACTACGGGAAAATGGATCATTAAGAGCTACATTAGGTCAAATGATCATTTTTGAGCTAACTTAGGTCAAAATGGATATATTGGAGCTAACCTAGGTAAACATGGGTCAGTTTTGGACCAAACATGTATAATGATTATTTTGGAGCTAACTAAGGTAAAATGGATCATTTCTAAGCTAACTTAGGTCAAATTGCATCATTTTGGAGCTAATTAGGTAAAATGGATCATATTGGAGCTACCTTAAGGTGAAATGGTCATTTTTGTAGCTAACTTAGGTACTGGCTCATTTATGAAGCTAACTTAGCTAAAATGGCTAATTTATAGCTACCCATGTTAAAATGGATCCTTTTGGAGCTAACCTGGTAAGAGTGGGTTTTTGGAGCTAATTAGGTAAATGGATCTTTTTTTTAAAATGGTTCATTTTGAGCTACCTTAGGTCGAAATGGATCATTATTGGAGCTTAAACCTAGGTAAAATGGGGTCATTTTGGATCTACCTTAGGTAACTGGATCTTTTGCTTGTGCGCTAACTAAGGGTAAAATGTGAGTCATTTTGGAGCTAACCTAGGTCCTATTGATCAATTTTTTGGAGCTAACTAAGGTAAAATGGATCTTTATGAGCAAACTTAGTCAAATGGATCATTTTGGAGCTAACATAATCAAATGATCATTGTGAGCTAACTTAGGTAACTGGATCATTTGGAGCTAACCTAGGTAAATGGCTTCTTTTGGAGCTAACGTTATGTAAATGGATCATTTTGGAGCTAACTAAGGTAAAATGGATCATTTTGGGGAGCTACCCTAGTCTCAATGTGATCTTTTGGAGCTAACTAATGTAAAAAATGGATATTTTGGAGCTTACACTTAGGTCAAATGGTCATTTTTGGAGCTAACATAAATCAATGGATCATTTTGGAGCTAACTTAGTAAACATGGATCATCTTGGAGCTAACCTAGGTAAAAATGTGTTCCTTTTGGAGCTAACTAGGTAAAATGGGTCATTTTGAGCTAGACTTAAGGTAAATGGATCATTTAATGAGCTAACTTAGGTACAATGGATACTTTTGGAGCTATTAGGAAAAGGAATCATTCTTGGAGTCTAACCTAGGTAAATGGGTCATGTGGAGCTAACTTTGTAAAATTGGATTATTTTGGAGCTAACTAAGGTAAATGGATCATTTTTTGAGCTAACTTCTGGTCAATAGAGCATTTTTATGACAGACTAAAACTTAGGTAAATGCGATCATATTGGAGCTAACCTAGTAAAGCTGGGTCATTGGTAGTACTACCTTAGGTAAAACTTATCATTTTGGAGCTAACTAAGATAAAATGGCTCATTTATAGCTAACTTAGGTCAAATCGATCATTGGGAGCTATACTTAGGTAAAATTGATCATATGTGAGCTTAACCTAGGTAACATGGATCATTTTTGGAGCTCACTTAGGTAAAAAATGGGCCATTTTGGAGGCTAAACTTATGGTAAATGGATCATTTCATGAGCTAACTTTGGTTAATGGATAATTTTTGGAGCTTAACGAATGTAAAATGGTATCATTTTGTAGCTAACCTATTAAAATGGGTCATTTTGGAGCTAACTTGGTAATGGAGCATTTTGAGCTAACTAATGATAAAATGGATCAGTTAGAGCTAACTTGGTCAAATGATCATTTTTGGAGCTAATTTAGTAAAATGGATCATCTTGGAGCTCAACCTAGGTAAAATGTGTCATTTTGGAGCGAACGTAGGAAAAATGGATCATTTTTGGAGCTACTTGGTTAAATGGCTAATTTTGGGTGCTACACTTATATAAAATGGATTATTTTGAGTTACCCTAGTTAAAATAGTCTTTTGGAGCTAACTTAGGTTAAATGGATCATTTTTGGGGGGGAGCTAAACTAATCGAATAAATGGATCAATTTATGATCTAACTTGGTCAAATGGATTCAATTTCTGGCGCTAACTCAGTTAAATGGATCATATGGGCTAACCTAGGTAAATGGGGGTCATTTTGGAGCTAACATAGGAAAATGATCATTTTGGAGCTAACTTAGGTTAAATGGATACTTTTGGTGCTAAAACTTATATAAATTGATTATTTTGGGGTACCTCGTACATAGTCATTTTGTAGCTACTTAAGTTAAATGATCATTTTGGAGCTAACTAAGGAATAAAAAATGGATCCTTTTATGAGCTCACAGGTCAATGATCATTTTGGAGCTACTTAGGTAAAATGGATAATATTGGGAGGCTACCTGAGGTAAAATGGGTTCATTTTGGACCAAACTCTGTAAAAATTATTAATTTTGGGAGCTAACTAAGGTAAATGGATTCATTTATAAGCTAACTAGGTCAAATGGATCATTTTGGAGCTAACTATGTCAATGGGATCATATGGTAGCTAACTTTAATGGGTCCCATTTTGGAGCTCCAACTTTAGAGTAAAAGGATATTTATTGAGCTAACTTAGTTAAAATGGATAATTTAATGATCTAACTAGTAAATGGAACATTTTGGAGCTACTCAGGTAATGGTGTCATTTGGAGCTAATTAGGTAAATGGATCTTTTTCATGTAAATGGGTCCTTTTTGGATCTACATAGGTACAATGGATCATTTGGAGTAACCTAGGTAAATGGGTCATTTTGGAGCTAACGTAGGTAAATGATCATTTTGGAGCTAACTAAGGTAAAATTGGATCATTTTGGAGCTAACCTATTCAAATGGAGCATTTGGAGCTAACTAAGGTAAGAATGGATAATTTATGACTAACGTTAGGTCAAATGGATCATTTTGGAGTACATAATCAAATGGATCATTTTGGAGCTACTTAGGATAACATTGATATATTGGAGCTAACCTCGTTAACAATGGGTCCATTTTGAAGCTAACGTGGTAAAATGGTCATTTGGGAGCTAACCTTAGGTAAAATGACATGTTTGGAGCTAACTAGATCATGGATCATTTATAAGCTAACTTAGGTCAAATCGACAGTTTGGAGCTACCTTAGGTAAAAATTGATCATATTTGGAGCTAACCTTAGTAAAAATTGATCATATTGGAGCTAACCTAGGTAAAATGGAATCATTTTGGAGCTTAACTTAGGTAAAATGGGCCATTTTGGAGCTACTTAGGTAAATGGATCATTTATGAGCTAACTTGGTTAAATGGATAATGTTGGAGCTAACGAAGGTAAAATGGATCAGTTGGAGCTAATCCTATATACAATGGGTCATTTTAGCTAACCTTAGGTAAAATGGATCATTTTTGGAGCTAACTAAATAAATGGATTCAATTTTGAGCTAACTTTAGGGTCAATGGATCATTTGGAGCTAACTTGGTAATGGATCATATTGGAGCTAACCTAGGTAAAATGGTCTTTTGGAGCTAACTTAGGAAAATGGATCATTTTGGAGCTAACTTAGGTTAAATGGATATTTTTGGTGTACCTTATATAAATGGATTATTTTGGAGGTAACCTAGGTAACCAATAGGTCATTTTGGCTAACAGTTGGTTAAATGGTATCAGTTTTGGAGTCTACTAAGATACAATGGATCATTTATGAGCTAACTTAGGTCAAATGGATCTTTGGAGCTACTTAGGTAAAATGGATCATATTGGCGCTAACTCTAGTACAATGGGTCATTTTGGGAGCTAACATGGAAAATGATCATTTTGGAGCTAACTTAGGTTAAATGGAATAATTTTTGGTTGCGAACTTATATCAATGGATTATTTTGAGGTACCTAGTAAAATAGTGTCATTTTTGGCGCGGGTGGGAACTTAGGTTGGGGGGGAATGGATCATTTTTTTGGAGCGTAACACGGTAAAATGGATCATTTAAGAGCTAACCTTAGGTCAAATGGATTCATTTTTTTTGAGCTAACTTAGGTAAACATGGATAATATTTTTTTGGAGCTATACCTAGGTAAATGGTGGGTCATTTTTGGACCAAACTACTAATGGTAAATGATTATTTCCTGGTGATTTCTGGTCCATTTTTGAAGCTTAACTCAGAATAAGAAGGGATCAATTTATGAATCTAACTTAGTCAAATGGATCCATTTTTGGAGCTAACTTAGGTAAAATGGATCATATTGGTGTAAAGCTAACCTAGGTAAAATGGGGTCCATTTTCTGGATCCTTATCTAGCGTTGTAGGTAGGAAAAATGGAACATTTTGAGCTAAACTTAGGTTATGGATAAATTTTTGGTGCTAACTTATATAAAATGGATTATTTTTGGAGGTAACCTAGTAAAATATTCATTTTGGAGCTAACTTAGGTTAAATGGATCATTTTGGAGCTAACTAGATAAATGGCATCATTGTAATGAGCTAACTTAGGTCAATGGATCATTGTTTGGAGCTAACTTCGGAAAATGGGTCATATTGGAAGCACTACCTAGGGTAAAATGTGTTCATTTGGAGCTAACAAGGAAAAATGGATCATTTGGGAGCTAACATTAGGTTAAAATGGATAAGTTTTGGTGCTAACTGGTAAAATTGTATTATTTTTGGATGTAACCTTAAATGTAAATGGTCATTTTGGAGCTAAACTTAGTGTTAAATGGATCCTTTTTGGGAGCTAACTACGGTAAATGGATCATTTAAAGCTAACTTAGGTCAAAGGAATCATTGTTTGAGCTAACTGGTAAAAGGATAATGTGGAGCTACCTAGTTAAAATGGGTCTTTTCGGGACCAAACTAGGTGAAATGATCCTCCTTCCGAACATCGCGATGAGTGCCTTCAACTTAGTTGACGCGAGTAGCTTGCCTCGCCATGTTATAGACTATTTCCTGTGCTTGCGGCTATTTGCTCTTCTGACGAGATGGAGCAGATTTCAAATGTTCACAGACAATACGGCTTGTTTTCAGCTTGCCGAATAATTCCGGTCCGACTAGTGAGCGTTCCCCATTTTCTGACCATCAGGGGGTTCGGACACTTCGACCGTAAGAATTCAAAGGTGCTTATCTTCAGACTGGCTGTGATAGCTTATTGTCAGAGAATTCGCATAGGGATAGATTCTTCCTCCCACTTCTTCCGAAGGAATGACAAAAAAAAGCAAGCTCGAAGCATATCTTCGAAACTTGATTGCACTCGTTCAACTTGTACCCTGTGAGATTGAGGGTGAAAAGCGGTGCTGAGGACAGATGGTTCCCATAGCGTTTCTTGGAACTATTCCAGAATCTGGAGGTGGCATTTTGCCTAAGTTGGCTCCAAAATGATCCATTTTTTCCTAAGTTAGCTCCAAAATGATCGATTTTACCTAGGTTAGCTCCAATATGATCCATTTTACCTAAGTTAGCTCCAAAATGATCCATTTGACCTAAGTTAGCTTATAAAGGATCCATTTTACCTTAGTTAGCTCCAAAATAATCATTTTACCATAGTTTGCTCCAAAATGACCCATTTTACCTAGGTTAGCTCCAATATTATCCATTTTACCTAAGTTAGCTCAAAAATGATCCATTTGACCTAAGTTAACTCTTAAATGATCCATTTTACCGTAGTTAGCTCCAAAAATGATCCATTTTACCTAAATTAGCTCCAAAATGACCTATTTTACCTAGGTTACCTCCAAAATAATCCATTTTATATAAGTTAGGACCAAAATTATCCATTTTACCTAAGTTAGCTCATAAATGATTCATTTTGCCTAAGTTGGCTCCAAAATGATCCATTTTTTCCTAAGTTAGCTCCAAAATGATCGATTTTACCTAGGTTAGCTCCAATATGATCCATTTTACCTAAGTTAGCTCCAAAATGATCCATTTGACCTAAGTTAGCTCATAAATGATCCATTT
>CM022298.1:574122890-574161526 GCA_011799875.1 Thinopyrum elongatum | reverse complement strand
ATTTCTTCTTCTTTCTCTTCATTTCTTCTTCTTCTTCTAGTCTTCTTCTTTCTAGCTTTATTTCCCATTTGCAGATTTCATTCACTTCACGGAAGCTTGCATTGATGGAGGGCTTGTTTTCCCTTTTGTTTTATTTTGGAACAATGTGGGACTTGCTATGTGGAACTTGTTATATGTATGGATAAACTATTTAGTGGAACTTGCTATGTGATTGGATATCTCATATGTATGTGGAACTTGCTATATGTGTTCGATATCTCATATGTTTGCTGTGAAATATATAATATTGCTATGAAATGGTTGGTTATAAGAAAAAAACAGAACAAAAAGAGGCAATGCAGCCTCTTTGCCGTCTGCCACCGACGGCCAAAGGGGTCTTGCTGTCCGCCATAGACGGAAAGTGGCCACATGGTAGCAAACTGTGCCAACACTGGGAGCTGACCCATTTGGTCACTTTGCCGTCTGCTGCCGTCTGTGGCAGACGGCAAAGACTTGGGTTGTTTGCCGTCGGTGGCAGACGGCAAAGAGCTAGGTGGATTGATGGCCTGCTGACGTCACAAGGCAGACGGCAAAGGGGAGTGCATGTTGCCGTCAGCTGGCAGATGGCAAAGCCTCCCGTAGCCACCTAACGGTGGCTAACGTCTGTTCTTAGTCGTCGCACCGACGGCAAAGGGTCTTTGCGTCAGCTATGAGAAAGCAGACGACAAAGAAGCTGTTTACCGTAGCTTACTGTGCTGGACAGGTTGTGCTGTCAGCGGCTGACGGCAAAGAGGTTTGCCGTCAGCTTTCTGGGTCCTTTGCCGTCTGCATGGCAGATGGCAAAGAAGCTATTGTAGTGATATGGCCATCATCATCTTGGATTTTGATCTCCATCTCCAAAGCAACGTCATGATCTCCATCGTCACCGGCTCGACACCTTGATATCCATCGTTTGCGTCGGGTCGTCTCGCCAACTATTGCTAACGCATAGCGATAAAGTAAAGCAATTACATGGCGCTTGCATTTCATACAATAATGAAGAGACAACCCTAAGGTGCTGACCGGTTGCCGATATTAAAAACATGATCATCTCATACAACAATGTATATCACATCATGTCTTGACCATAACAACATCACAACATGCCCTGCAAAAAACAAGTTAGACGTCATCTACTTTCTTGTTGCCAATTTTACGTGGCTACTACGGGCTTCTAGCAAGAACCATTCTACCTACGCAAAACCACAACGGTGATTTATCAAGTTTGCTGTTTTAACCTTCTTCAAGGACCGGCCGCAGTCAAATTCATTCAACTAAAGTAGGAGAAACAGGACCACCCGCCAGCAACTTTATGCAAACAAGTTGCATGTTAGTCGGTGGAACCGGTCTCATGTACGTGGACATGTAAGGTTGATCCGGGCCGCTTCATCCCACAATGCCGCGGAATCAAAAAAGACGTTGGTGGTAAGCAGTATTGAACATCACCGCCCACAACTCCTTTGTGTTCTACTCGTGCATATCATCTACGCATAGACCTAGCTCATGATGCCACTGTTGGGGAACGTTGCATGGAAAACAAAAAAAATACACACACAGCAAGATCTATCCATGGAGATGCAGCTACGAGAGGGGAGGAGCATCTTCATACCCTTGAAGATCGCTAAGCGGAAGCGTTTATCAACGCGGTTGATGTAGTCGTACACCTTCACAATCCATCCTGATCAAGTACCAAACATACGGCACCTCTGCGTTCAGCACATGTTCAGCTCGATGACGTCCTCGCCTTCTTGATCCAGCAAGAGGGGCAAAAAAGTAGATGAGTTCCGGCAGCACAACGGCGTGGTGTGGGGTGGGGTGAAGAACAATCTCCGCAGGGCTTACCAAGCACAACGGGAAACTATGACGGAGGATAAACTAGAGGGACAGGGTTGCCGGCAACGGCTTGGTGTATCTTGATGTGTTCCGGGTGCTAGCCCTGCCCCTCTATTTATATGTTGAGCCCTAGGGTCGAAAACTTGGAGAAAGAGCCTCTCAAAGTCGGTTTTGCCCGCAAGGAAGAGTCGTTCTCGAAACTTCCAGGAGCAGATGCCACAGTCCTCGGCATCGGCCCAGATGCCATGGGCTCGGCGTCTGGCCCAGGGCCAGATGCCAGGGTCTCCGGCGTTTGGTCCTGACCTCTGCAAAAATCCTTTTGCACCGACCTAAAGCCCCGTGGGCCTTACCCCTTGGCCTAACCATATCATCCTATATATCAATCTTTTACCTCCGGACCATTCCGGAGCTCCTCGTCATGTCCGTGATCTCATCCAGGACTCCGAAAAACTTCGGTCACCAACATACATAACTCATATAATACTATTATCGTCAATGAACATTAAGCGTGCGGACCCTACGAGTGTCGAGAATGATGTAGACATGACTGAGACGCTTCTCTGATCAATTACCAATAGCGGGGACCAGATGCCCATATTGGTTCCTAAATTTCCATGAAGATCTTATCGGTCGAATCTTTATGACAAACATCATAGTTCCTTTGTCGTCGGTATGTTACTTGCCCGAGATTCGATCGTCGGTATCTCCATACCTAGTCAATCTCGTTACTGGCAAGTCTTACTCGTTCTGTTAATACATCATCCCGGAACTAACTCCTTAGTCACTTTGCTTGCAAGCTCTTGGTGATGTTGTATTACAGAGGGGCACAGAGATACCTCTTTGTCATACGAGAGTGACAATCCGAGTCACGATCCATGCAAACTCAACAGACACCTTCGGATATACCTGTAGAGCACCTTTAGATCACCCAGTTACGTTGTGACGTTTGATGGCACACAAAGGCATTCCTCCGGAGTCCGGGAGTGTGCATGATCTCATGGTCGAAGAAACATGTATTTACATTAGAAAGCAGTAGCAATAAAACTGAACGATCATATGCTATGCTAACAGTTGGGTCTTGTCCATCACACATTCTCCTAATGATGTGATCCCGTTACAAATGACAACTCAGTCTATGGTTGGGAAACCTTAACCATCTTGATCAATGAGCTAGTCTAGTAGAGGCTCACTAGGGACACGGTGTGTCTATGTATCCACACATGTATCTGAGTTTCCGATTAATACAAGTTCTAGCATGGATAAATAGATGTTTATTGTGACGACCCCGGCTTAATCGTGCACTAATCATACACGCAAATGCGCACGATCAAGCCTAAGGACTCACTTGAAGATATCACAACACAACTCTAAAACATAAAATGAAGTCATACAAGCTTAATATACAAGCCAGGGCCTCGAGGGCTCGAATACAAGCTCGATGGCATACAAGCGTCAGCGGTAAGCATTAGATATTGAGTACAAGATATATTACAGAGAGAGAGATAAGCCTTCACAGAGGCGGGGGTAAAAATAAAAAACTACGACGAAAGGCGTTAGGCCTCCTGCCCTGGACCCTCCGATCCTACTCCTGGTCGTCGCGAACACGTCCTCGTAGTAGTAGTACTCGCCAGGCGGATAGTAGTACTGGTCGTCGGCTGGGGCTTCTGGCTCAGGGGCTCCGTCGTCTGGTGGCATCAAATGGAAAAATGGGGGAAAAAGAAATAAAGCAAACGTGAGTACATCATCCGAAGTACTCAGCAAGCAAGGATCTACACTACATATGCATCATTGTCAAAGGATGGCTGTATATGTGGACTGGCTGCAGAAATGCCAGAGTAGAGGGGGAAAGCTAGTCCTATCGAAGACTAGCATCTTCAACAATCTTCGACAGTCTTGCAGCATCAGGAGGAGAGCAGATGAACATAATGTAAGTAGTAGTAGTAATATCAACCCAGACCTGAATCCTTTTCGACTCCATGCGAGAAAGCAATCCCAGAGCCGTACTATCCACATTCTCATCAAAGTTCTAGTTGTACCGATCGGGATACAACTCCGAGTGTCCGTTACCGTAGGACAGGCTATCGATAGAAGTTCTTCCCTGCAGGGGTGACACCAACTTACCCACCACGCTCGCTTAACTCCGGCCGGACACACTTTCTGGGTCATGCCCGGCCTCGGCTAAGCAACACGCCGCAACCCGACCAAATACCTAACAGAGAGGTCAGCACGCCGGACTAACCATGCCCCCAGGGGTCTTGGGCCATCGCCCGGGAACTCCTGCACGTTACGTGCACCGCCGGTGAGCAGAACCTAGCAACCCTTATACAAGCGCGGTTGCGTTTCCAGTCCAACCCAGCGTGTGCCGCATCAGTCGTGACGTTCCATTAAGCTCCGCTAAAGTATACGACGCAGAACGCCCATACTATGCCCACGTGATGGTTAGTGCTATCGGGCCAGAGGCCCCGGATCAAAATCCAAACCGTAGTGGATTAGGAGCGCGCGGAAACGAGCAGAGACTCACGATCGATGTGACCCCGTCGCCCGTCGAGGACTTGTGGCAAGGGCTAAGAATGCCCGGCCACGCCTGTAGTTATCTCGCGGGCACCATCCAGGTCAACCCGACTCACATCACTTCGCAATAAGCTCGCGCGGGTACCCCTCAGGGCCGACCGTCTTTAGTATCGTGGTTCATAGTCCAGTCATAATATCAAGGTAACTGTGTGTTTGACACCGAAGGGAACCATGAGGAATCACCCTCGATGGTGTTCCCGATCGATGTTATCATCAAGGTGAAAGAAGGAGGAATCACCCTCGAGGTCCACATGAGAGGTTGCGCGACGATGTCGTTATCAGGGGTGGTGTAGGAGGAATCACCCTCGCTTACCACGACGAGTAACTAACCTACAAGGTTAACATCAGAAGTGCTAACGAGTGTATCACCCTCGGCACTCGACGGTAAACCCAGCAGTGTCGGAAACTAAGGGGTAGTGATGTGCGGTGCCAGGGTCTGGTCCTCAATCCCGATGATCGGTCTTCTGATATCCAGCAGGGCAGTCGGGTCAAGTGGAGGTCTTGTTCGGTCTTACCCAGCCATAATAATCAGTCTAGGATAACCGTAAGGTAACAAAGCAGGGTACAATAATCAGGCTATGCAGCAGATAGGGAAAACAGTAGCAGTAGCAGTTCTAATGCAAGCATAAGAGAGAAGGGAATAGGCGATATAGGCATGCTCAAAAGGGGGGGTGCTGCCTGGTTTGCTCGGGGGCAAGGGCAAGGTCTTCAGTAGTATCGTCGGGGACGTAGTCGTACTCCTGTGCGGCGTCTGCCCGGGAGCTACGTCAACGTCGGGGTCTACCGAGAGAGAAGAGGGGAAGAAACAGGGTAAACATAAGCAAACAGATGCAATCCGGTGCGTGTGATGCTATGTGCAGTGCAGGGTTGCCTAATATGAATATAAGTCATTTAGTTATTTTTAGAATTAGGGGATTTAATATCGACGTGGTGCACTATTATCTGTCGGATTCGGGTCCGGAGTTACGAGTTACTTCTACGTAGGAGGTTCGATGGAGAAACAGACGGCACGATCAGACTAGTCTCGTCGTTCTGAGCAACTTTCATGTTTTAACTTTTCGATCCGAGCTAGCGGTTTAAAAGTTATTCAATTTTTAAAGATTATTGAATTTCTGGAATTATTTATTATCAGAAATGAATTTATGACGTCAGCATGACCGCGCTGTGACGTCAGCAAGGTCAACAGGACGGTTGACCAGTCAAACCTGACATGTGGGTCCAGTGGGACCCACATGTAGCCTCTGTTTCTTTATCCAGCGAATTAGCTTAAATTACCAGGATTAATTAGGGGGGTGGACCCCACATGTCAGTGAGACATAGGTTAATAGTTATTTTATTTCTAATTTGTTTTAACCAATTAAACAGGAGAGTGGGGCGCAGCACTGTCAGCGGCTGGGCCGGATCCAGTAGAGCAAGGGCTGGGAGTCCGGTCAACTGGCCGGCCGGGCCCTGGGGCCACGGGTACAGTGACCCAGGGCGACCCACGTGGCGGCCACGTCGGGCGCCGCGCCGGAATAGCTCCGGCGACAAGGCAGCGCGGCGTCGTCGCGGAGGCTCGCGATCACGCTAGGAGACACCGTTTCGCGCGGCGGTCTGATGCATTCGAAGCTAGAAGCGCCGCGTCGATATGGTGGCGCCTTGGACGCGGAGGGTGTGTTAGTTCGACGGCGGCGAGCGGCAACGGACGCACGGCTCGCGGCTCGTCGGGTTCGACGACTATGGCGGCCGGGGAGGAGCGGGAGGGGGGAGAGTGCTAGGAGGACTTGATGGCTCTGACGGTGCTCAGGAGGCTCGAAGCTGGGCTCAGGATGCGATGAACGGCGGTTGGGCACACGGCAGCGAGCTCGGTGGCGGCAGCTGGTTGGGCTCAGGCGAAGCTACGGCTAGCGAGCGCGGGGAGCAGACTAGAGAAGATGGGGAGGAAAGGGGAGTTACCGCGAGGAACTGGCCGGGTGAAGTAGTAGCGCAGATGGGCGAGGCGATCGGGGACGAGAAGATCCGGAGACCGAGGAGGAAGACTGAAGGACTGTGCTCGGTGTAGAATGGTCCGGCTCCAACTAGTCGGCGTCTGGAGACGCAGCGGACGACGGCGATCCTCTACGAGCTGGCGGCGAGGAGTGGGTGTCAATGGCCACGGCACCGCAAGCCCACATGGCCGCGGTGGCGTTCGGGCGCGGTGGATTGGAGAAGGGTGGAGGCGCGGAGCGGCGCAGGGAGAGGATGGGGAACGACTAGGGTTCGGGTGAGGCAGCGGGGGCCTCTTATCCCCACGCGGCGGCAGCGGCACCGGAGGATGGTCGACACGCGCCGCGCTCGTCGGCGGTCGGCTGCGCGGGTTGACAGCGCGGCGAGGAGGGATGGGGAGATGGGCGGGCGGTTGGACATCAAATCGGGGCACTGTGCACTAAGGCAGTGCACAGTGTCCCTTTTAATTATTTCTCTGATTCTGTTTCTTTTTCTTTATGCTTTTTTGTTCTGAAATGTTTGTGATAGTGTGTACTTTTGAAAAATATGGAAGTTGGCCCTAATATTGAGTGCAATATTAGCTCCCACCAAAAAGTGGTTTGAACATATTGAATCCATTTGAATTTGAAATTCAATTATAATTCAAATTATCTGTTTTGGGTGCTGTTCCTGTTGTTTCACTCAATAGCAACTCCAAAAATAATGATTATGATTTTGTCATGCTACTGGATGTTTGCCAATTAATGGACATTTTCTCAGCAGGATTTGATCCACTTCAAATTGCACTTTGAATTTAAGTGATTTTCATATTTGAATTTGAGTGAATAATTAATCCCAGGGTGACAAGGCATGCAAAATGACGATGACATGGCACTATTAGCAGACTGATCACTGTGGTCATTATAAAGGGGGTGTTACAAATCTCCTCCTCTAAAAAGAAATTCTCGTCCCGAGAATTTAGGAGGAGAAGGAAAGAGTCCGGGATATCATTCTTCCCGAAGATGATCCTCACGATTCCAAGTGGCTTCATCTTCAGTATGATTCGACCATTGCACTTTTAGGAACTTGGTCGTCTTCTGACGAGTACGACGCTCCAGCTTCGTGCGAGGATGCGGAAGCGGATGTCCTTGTAGGAAGATACATCTTGTAGCTCCGCGAATCTCATGACCAGCTGCACGTGCGGGGATCCGTGAAGCATCTATGGGTTGCGAACCGTGGAAGACATCATGATATGGGAGAATTGCGGTGTGCAACTCCAATTGATATGCCACCTGTACCACGTCTAGCCACGAGCGGAAAGGACCAACTATAGCGGGAGCTAGCTTGCCCTTGATTCCGAAACGACGGGTGCCCTTCATTGGTAGTGACACGAAGGTAAGCTTGATCACCAGGTTGATAGGATCACACCCATCGCTTGCGATCATATATACTCTTCTGACGGTTTGAGCTGCTTTGAGATTCCCGGACAATTCGGACTGTTTTCGGCATGCTGAATGATGTCCGGTCCAACAAGAGGTCGTTCCCCGAGTTCTGACCAATCAGAGGGGTTCGACATTTAGTCCATAAAGAACCTCAAATGGGGCCATTTTAAGCTGGCTTGATAACTGTTGTTATAAGAGAACTCGGCATAGAGGGAGAGATTCCTCCCATTCTTACCGAGGATATAACACGGCTCGAAGATAGTCTTCAAGCACAGGATAACGACGCTCAACTTGGCTTGAGATTGGGGATGATAAGCTGAACTCCGGGTAATATGAGTTCCCATTGCTTTCTGGAAACTTTCCCAGAAATGGCCAGTGAAAATACTGCCACGGTACTGAACTGATTTCCTTGGGAATACCATGGAGAGTGAAACAATTCTGGCAATGTACGTTCTGCTAGCTGGCTAGCGGGTGATGTCTCCTTAACAGGTAGGAAATGTGCAACCTTGGAAAGTTGGTCAACGACGACAAGAATAGCATCGTGACCCTTCTGAGACTTGGGAAAGACCAGTGATGAAGTCCATTTGCACTTATCCCACTTCCATAGGGAATAGGAGGGCGGTTGCAGAATTCCAGCAGGTTCTGATGTTCTGCCTTCACGCGACGAAAACGTCACACTCGGCAACATAAACGAGGCAATATCCGCTTCATCCTAGACCACCAGTACCTTTGACGAAGATCTCGATACACTGACTTGGTACTACCCGGATGGATAGACAGCGGGTATCAGGGCCTCTCATGACTTGATCAGTCATCAGCTCGAAGCGACAGGGATAACGATGCGGTCTTGAAATATAATGTACCATCTTCAGCAACTGAGAAATCCCGATATTGCAAGGTGAAGCCTCCTCTTCATCAAGTCAATTTCAGCATCTTTGGCTTGCGCTCTTTAACAGCCTTCAGAAGGTCTGGCTGTACCACAAGGTATTAAGAGAACCCTGGGGAAGAATTCGCAGATTCAGCTGAGTCAGTTCTGCGTGAAGACGAGGTTGAGCTTGCCTAAGCCTAGGGTTGTTGCAAATATGCCTGCGATCAGGGCATCGGCCATTACATTAGCTATTGCCCCGGGTTAAAAGATAATACCGACGTCATTAATCCGCAATAGCTTCTAAACCATCGTGTGTTGTCGGAGATTAAGATCCGGTTGAGTGAATAAGTATTTCAGACTTTGGTGATCGGTATAAATTTCACACCGATTACCCTAGAAGGTTAGTGTGCCATACTCACATGCATACATCACTGCTGCAAGTTCAAAGATCATGCATGGATAATCTCTTCATGTGGACGCAATTGACGTGAAGCAAGCAATTACTCTCCGCTCTTGCATTAGGACGCAGCCTAATCCCTGACGGAGGCGTCGCAATATATGACAAAGTCTGCGAGAATCAGGAGGAGCAAGGCACTGGGCAGTAATGAGCGTTTTCTTGAGGGTTTGGAAACTTTCCTGGACACTTGTCTCGCCACTCAAACCTTAAGACCTTTGGGAGCAGATTAGTCAGGGCGCTTGGCGAATCTGAGGAAGTTTCTCGACGAATCGCGACAATAGCTGGCTAGACCGGAAAGCTTCGGACCTGCCTTGGCATTCTTCGGAGGAGTCCAGTCAAGGGATAGCCGAACACGCTCCGGGTTAACGGCAATACCGTCCTTGGAAATCACATGCCAAGGTAGGTCACTCAGGAAGCCAGAATTCATTTAGAGACTTGGCATATAATTGGTGCTCTCGAGTCTCTCCAGAACTAGTCGAAGGTGCTCAGCATGTTCTTCTGTGTTCTTCGACTAAAAACCAGAATATCATCCAGATATACCACGACGAATTGTCGAGGTAATCCATGAAATTATCAATTCATTAAGCGGGAGAAGGTAGCTGGGAGCATCGTCAGACCAAATGACATGACGTGTTTGTACTCGTATGAGCCATAACGAGTAACGAATGCAGTTCTTGGGAATATCCTCTTCGCGGACACGGATCTGGTGATAACCACAACCTCAAGTCGAGTTTAGAGAAACACCGCAGATCCAGCGAGCTTGGTCATATAAATCATGATCCGGGGAAGGGATATTTATCTGGATAGTTGCATGATTGATAGGACGATAAATCTTGAACCAGACGTATGTTACGTTCCATCCTTCTTCTTAACAAAGAGAGAAGGTGCTCCCAAGCAGAGGAACTAGGGCGGCATGAAACCTTCTTAAGTGATTTGTCGATTCTTCTTAAGGCTCAGAAAAGATGGGTGCGGAGGATCTTGTATGGACGCTTGCAATAGGAGTGGTGCCAGGCTTCAAGTCGATGAACAAACTCGACAGCTCTAGCAGGGGTATCCTGGAAGTTCTTCTGGAAAAAAATCTAGGGGAAGCTCACAGACCACTGGGATATTCTCGATCCCAATCAAGTGGAGAAGCATTCAACGCGTTCAAGGCATAAATTGAGCCAAGCGTTTGGGTAAGGTGAGCTTGATGAGTTCACTATCTCGTTCGAGGTGTGTAGAAGGTGTACCACTTAGTGGCACAGTTGATTGCGGCGTAGGGGCTTTCAACCAAATCCATTCCCAAAATAAGATCAATACCAGAGGGAGTTGAGAATAATGGGGGTGGTATTGTTCTCGGAACTTAACCCTTCGATATAATCACCAAATCAGGGTAACCAAGGAGGTTTGAACATTGTCACCGCGGGAGTATTTTACTCGTATCTTTGGGGGTAGATGTCACATTTAACTTCATGGATGAGTGCGAATTTATCCGACATAAATGAGTGCGATGCTCCTGAGATCAAATAAAACGGATGCAGGTACTAGAATTAACGAGAAGTGTACCCATCACAGTATTGGTTGATTTGGAGCTCAGACATGTTGACGTGGTAGTACTGACCACGACCATAAGAAGGTCTGGCATTATTGTTGCGCTGCTGAGGAATACCACGGCCCAATTCCACGTCCAGCAGAGGAAGGGAGAGCTAGTTGATTATGATTCTGAGAACAGTCTCTAGCACGGTGACCTGGCTTGCCACACTTGAAGCTAGTCCGCTGTCAGGACGAGGGGGCTGGAGCTCGAGGTGCTGGAGTGTTGCAGAGGCGTTTGTCATCCGGTGGTGGGAGGTGGCAGGACGTGGTGCAGCATAAGAAGGTCTGTTCGCAGGAGCTGCTGAACGGAACATGCCTTTGGGAAACCAGATGCGTCGCTTCTGGGAAGACGAGCCTGTAACACCCCCGTATTAAGCTACAGAGATCACCTTTGATGAGGCCATGTCATCATGGATAATAGTGCATAATCATCATTAGCATCAATTGCATTTCAACTCCTAAGTCAAATCAAATTTAAATGAAAGTGGAATATAAAAAGTTGTCCATACATAGAAACTAAATGTCAGATAAAAAACAAATATTCCAGCGGCTATTCTAAAATTGAAAACCAACATCATTGGAATTGGATAAGACTCGAACAACCTCAAAACAGTGGATGGAGATAATATTTAATAACCATTTATTACAATCTGAAATGAAATATGGAATATGTTTGTCCAAACTAATTTAGGTGTTGAGGAATAATGCCGCTGGTATTATGAAATAGGTCACACTTTTTACAAAAACATTTGGGGCCTAAACATTAATAGTGAGAAGAAGAGAATAAAGAAAAGGAAAGAGAAACAGAAAAGAAAAGAACAATGGGGAAAAGGCCCACGGCCAACTGGGCCTGGAGTGGCCACAGAGCCGCGGCCAACTATGCCACTCCCTACCCCCCCGCATGCTCAGCCCCCCCCCCCGTGCCTGCTGTCGAAGCGCGATGTCGCGGCGACACACGGGCGCGCCCGCCCTGGACCACCCTCTCTCGCGCGACAGCGCAGTCGCGCGAATGCACTCGTACTAAGGACAGCCGCCCGGCACCCCCCTGGCTCCCCTAAAGCCCCACTCTCCCCCTCTCTCCCCCTCGGCCCTCGACTTCCGGAGCGCTCAGCCATGGCAGGCACCTCGGTATGGCAACCTCGCGTCACACCGCCCACTCGCGCTCCACGACGTGGTCCCCAAGCTTCGACGAGCGGCACGCTGCGTTCGACTACGCCGAGGGAACCGAGCGGGGGCCCGCCCCCGCTGCTTCCTGGGTCGTCCCCCTATCGGATCCCGCCGGCATCTCAATGCCCGTCGCTCACGCCTCGTCGAGCACATTTGAACGGCGATCCATCACCGTGAGCTCATCCCTACCTCTGCCCTCCCCGTTCCGTCCCCCTCGCGCACTGCAACTAGCACGTAGCTCCGCTGCTCCGGTGCCTGCGTAGTGGGCGCCGCCGTCGTTTCCAGTCCTCCCTGCTGCACCTGTGCCACTGATCACGCGGGGCATCCGGCTTTTCAGAACACGGCGCCAAAAATCAACCCCGCCGCAGCCGAAACCACACCTAGTCCGGTCCCCGACACAGGCCCACTCACGGAGCGTGCTCCGCCTCGGGTCAGACCCGGGGTGCCCTCTCCGGCCACCCCGAGCCAACCACCGCCACCCACGGCGCGCGTGCTCCGCACGTTCCAACGCGCCCGGCCCAGACCCCTGGGGTGCCCTGGGGCGAAAACGCGCTCACCGGAGCTTGCGGCCGCGCCTGAGCTCGCGGCGCCACTCCGGTTGGACCGCGCTTGACTCCGCCACGTGGCCCCGCGGGCCCCACCGCCCGTGCCACGACCCTGGGCCCCCTGGTCCCGTGACCACAGTCCACGACTGCCGTGGCCCGCCGGGTCGCTGACGTGTGGGCCCCCGCCCATTAAACGTTTTAAGATAAATAAGAATACTAATTTAAAAACTGTTCAATTAAAATAATTAGTTAATAGCTGACTCAGAATTAGCCTCTGAGCCTAATGGGGCCCACCCCTGACTATCCTTTAGTTTAATTAGCCTAATTAACCATGTGAGTGTGCGACAGGTGGCGTCCCACCTGCAGGTTTGACACCGGTCAGCAGCTGTGACTTGATGTGACGTCAGACCGCATAGTCGACGATGACGTCATCCGCACGTGTTTTGGATAATTCGAATTTAATTAATTAAATAATTACAACGAAATTGATTTAAAACTTTGAAAAAATCATATCTTTTTAAACCGTAACTCCGATGAAAAACTTGTACATGAAACTTGCTCAGACCGACGATACGAACCCGGATACGCCCTCGGTCTCTCCGTCAGACGTCCGCGCTATTGAGAACGTTGAAACAATTAGACCGATTCGATAAATGAATAGTGTCCAACTTATTAAAAAATTCCGAATAAATCCTAAATTAACTAAATCGCTTAGTTAGGCGGTATAATCACCCGGCATATAATTTGACATGTCATGCATCCCTGTGGCATTATGTGCCGTGTGTTTTACGTTTCTTCCCCCTCTTCTCTTCGGTAGACTACGAGACACGACGTCAGCTCGCTGGGGCCCCGACCGCACTACGGTTGTTGACGACCCCCTACTTGCCAGAGCAACCAGGCAAGCCCCCCCTTGATCCCCAGATTGCTATTTCCTCATACATTGCTTGCAGGTAGAGTAGTGTAGACATGATAATGCTTTCGGTTAATCCTTTTGCTGCATAGCCTGTCATTGTTGCGACTTTGTTGATTACTTACCTGCAATCCTAAATTGCAGTGTGTAGGATGCTAGTTTATCATCATTGGCCCTGATCTTCTGTCAGTCGCCTTGCTATACTATCGGGCCGTGATCACTCGGGAGGTGATCACGGGTTAACTATACACAATATACATCATATACAAATGGTGACTAAAAGTCGGGCGGCTCGAAGAGTACCCGCAGTGGATTACGGATTGGGGGCTGTACAGGGACCTGTCCCACGGCCCTTTGAGGGATCTTTGTGGCGGAGCGACAGGGCAGGTTGTGACCACCTAGGAGACAGGTGGGCAGGCCATGGTAGGTGTTCAGCGTTTACTCATAATAACACGCTAACGAGATTGGATATTTTTGATCTGAGTCTGCGCCACTGGCCTATACGCACTAACCAACTACGCGGGAGAGTAGTTATGGGTATCCCGGCGTCGTTGGGTATCAGCTGAAGCCTTCTGACGTCAAGTAGCCCATGAGCAGGCGCCGCCGGTTGGAACGCGATACGAACCGCGTGATCGTGTGGGTTGCTAGTCTGCTCGGCCGCGTACGCAACGTGCAGGAGCGCATGGGCATGGGCACAGGACCCCAGAGTGCCTAGGATTGTCCGGGTGCTGACCTCTTTGGAGGCTAGGTGGGGTGCGCCGCTGCACTCGCGGCGATTCATAATACGACGGTTACAGGGTACAAGCGTCAGCCAGTGGAAAGTGTCGGGAAAGGAAAGGGGAGTCTTCAGGGAGAGTGGATTGCGGGGATATATGGGTGACAACCCTGCAGGGAAAGTTTATCTATGGAATAGCCGGTTCCCTCGGTAAAGGACGACCGGTTAGGTGTATTCCGACCTCATGACAAACTAGAAATAGGTATACTAATAAAACACACCCTTACAAGTGACCAGATAACCCGGTGGTCGCTCTCGCAAATGGTCGGCGACGAGGGAGCGACGGGTAGGATTATGCTATACGTTTTGTTTTGGTAAATCCAACTAATCTCTTCTATTGCCGTCATATGATGGCAGGCTGCCAAGAGCGTACAGTCTTGAGACTAGACTAGATATCCACTCATTATTCTGCCGCATTCTGCAGTCTTCATCCACAGATTGGACTCATTACACATATACCACTGCAGATGCTAGTATAGATCCTTGCTGCGCAGTTACTTTGGATGAGTACCACGGGTGCTTTCCCCATCATCTTTCCTCCCTTCTCCTTCTTGTGGGCTAGTTCGCCAACCAGATGTTGGAGCCCAGGAGCCAGACGCCACCACGACCGGATCTTACTACCATCCAGGCGGAGCTCATACGACCTCGTCTCAGGACGCACGATACGACCAGGAGCTAGTAGTGAGACGGACTCAAAGGCAGGAGGCCCTGCGCTCTGTTCTCAGAATCTGTTGTGATCCCTGTTGTGCAGCCATCTTATGGCACTCTTACCAGTACGTACTACAGATATGTTGCTCCCAGCTGACTCGTCATGATCGAGCATGTTGTATCGAGCCATCGTCGCGGCCACCGGTTTGATTAGTGATGCTGTATGACTATATCTATGTTTAGATTTGTGTTTTGAATCTTCCCGGAGTCTCCGATTCGACGTACACGTTTGGATCGTCATTATGCGAATTAGTGTGTCAAGACCCCCACGAGCGCGGGGCGCGCCAAGTGTTCGGTATCGCCCCCCCAGAAGCCGGTACTCGCCTGTAGGAATCACCCCTTTCCCCAAAACCCTTGCGGCCAGTTGAGTTCTGACAAAGAAAAAACCGTTTTACCTATACTGGCGTGCGCTTACGGGCCACATTGCCAAATGCTTCGGTCGGTATTAGGTCTTTTATTCCTCGTCTAACTCTGGGACTTAGATTCATCTTTTATCGGGTTAATAGAACGGTTTTACTAATGAATGCGACACTTAGGATCTCAGTAATTCTGTCTCCACCCGGAGAGTGGATACTCTGTGTAGATTCTCGTGGTTCCTATGATTCATGAATTAATACATCATTTCTCCCATATTGATTAATTTAATCTACACTTTACTCCTAGTGGTGTTAACCTGGCTCTGTTGTCGGGTTGAAACTCTGATTCTGTTGACAAATGACCGAATTTATCTCTCACTTTGGACCGTGTGCTCACGCGCCACACACGCTTCTGTGCTTCCCACTCGGGCTCGTAATACCGCGGTTTCCAGCGTCCATGATGCGCTACTCATGACAGACTTGGCAACAGGGGTTACCCCTGAGTACATTGGTTTTTTTTATCTGACGGTCTCTACCGCGAGTACAACCAGATGGACACTTAGTACTTGCTGAAGTATGGATTATGATAGCGAACACTCAGACCGAAGCTACACCGGTTTTCACGGATGGAGGCGCTACGAGAGATGACACAGTCCTATCTAACGCACCGGCGTCTGCTTTCCACCCCTGAGGCCAGGGACTCAGCGCTACACACACCACCTCCAGAGCTCATGCTCCGTATCCAATGATAGTCTGTGCTAACAAGTGTGGGCAGCCTGTCAACCTTTTCCCAGGAATGCATTCAGAACCATGAACCAAACTGAGCAAATTCCTGCCAATCTGGCCGAGGAACAATTTCAGCACTGCAAACAACAATGCCAAGACTATGGCGGTATTCAGCGCCAACCCCACACCCGCCATTTCAATGAAGCTGCAGGACCAGCCTGCCACGTTGTGCGAGGCTACTAATTCTGTTACATCACCTGTTGTTTATTTGATTCGGTAGCACGCATTCATCAGTCCGAGAAGAATTGCATACAAACACGACATAAATGTGAGGTCATGTAACACTTCGCCATGGAACTAACTACACCCCCCGAGGCGGTTCAATGTCAAACCCTCCATGCCGGTAGCAACGAACGTAAGTTGAAATTGAAGGGCTGGAGTTTCACGCATACCCCTTTCATACCTAAAGGTTAATATCGACATCATTCTCGGTGGCATCGGTTCGTTTGAATAGCGTATATTGATCTCTGATAGTTTGCGCCTACGAAAGATCGTACCATCTTCCTACACCCTTTGACGAAATAAAACGCTATTCCAGGGTCAAATCATCCACAAGGCCGAGGGCGAGACTCCCGCCCATGAATGCGTGAAACGCATAACACTGGAAGGCATCGAAGGCGGACATTCCAGTGTTCGCGAATTCCAGGAGTGTTTCCGAGAAGAACTCCTAGGGATACCCCCTGTCGAGCTGCGAAGTTGTATCCGACGTTAACCAAGGACCTCTCAGCCACGCCATCCCAAGCGCTCCAGTAACAAGACGGCTGCACGCCTTGCAGAACTCCTTGAACCTAAGGACGGAAATCGACGATCATCACTCGTAAGGGTGTATATCGCCCAAAGTCCTACGTATGTGGGGAATACCTTCTCTCTTGTCAGGAAGAAGGATGGATCAAACCGATTGGCCAAGATTACGTCCTATTAACCAAGCAAATCCAGAACAAAATCCTTCTGATGAGAACGAGCTTTATGATCAACTGCATTTTACGTTAGTTAGCTCCAAAATGATCCATTTTACCTATGTTAGCTACAAAATGACCCATATTACCTAGGTTACCTCCAAAATGATCCATTTCACCTAAGTTAGCTCCAAAATGATCCATTTGACCTGAGTTAGATCATAAATGATCCATTTTACCTTAGTTAGCTCCAAAATGATCCATTTTACCTAAGTTAGCTCCAAAATGACCCATTTTACCTAGGTTAGCTCCAAAATGATCCATTTTACCTACGTTAGCTCCAGAATTATCCATTTTACCTAAGTTAGCTCATAAATGATCTATTTTACCTAAGTTAGCTCCAAAATGACCCATTTTACCTAAGTTAGCTCCAAAATGACCCATTTTTACCTAGGTTAGCTCCAATATGATCCATTTTACCTAAGTTAGCTCCAAAATGATTTGTTTGACCTAAGTTAGCTTATAAATGATCCATTTTACCTTAGTTAGCTCCAAAATGATCATTTTACCTAAGTTAGCTCCAAAATAACCCATTTTACCTAGGTTAGCTCCAATATGATCCATTTTACCTAGGTTAGCTCCAAAATGATCCATTTGACCTAAGTTAGCTCATAAATGATCCATTTTACCTTAGTTAGCTCCAAAATGATCCATTTTACCTAAGTTAGCTCCAAAATGACCCATTTTACCTAGGTTTGCTCCAAAATGATCCATTTTACCTAAGTTAGCTCCAAAATGATCCATTTTACCTAAGTTAGCTCCAAAATGATCCATTTTACCTTAGTTAGCTCCAAAATGATCCATTTTACCTAGGTTAGCTCCAAAATTATCCTTTTTTACCTAGGTTACCTCCAAAATAATCCATTTTATATAAGTTAGCACCAAAATTATCCATTTAACCTAAGTTAGCTCCAAAATGATCCATTTTTCCTAAGTTAGCTCCAAAATGACCCATTTTACCTAGGTTAGCTCCAATATGATCCATTTTACCTAAGTTAGCTCCAAAATGATCCATTTGACCTAAGTTAGCTCCAAAATGATCCATTTTTCCTAAGTTAGCTCCAAAATGACCCATTTTACCTAGGTTAGCTCCAAAATGATCCATTTTACCTAAGTTAGCTCCAAAATGACCCATTTTATATAGGTTAGCTCCAAAATGATCCATTTTACCTTCGTTAGCTCCAAAATTATCCATTTAACCAAAGTTAGCTCATAAATGATCAAGGAACCCATTTTACCTAGGTAGCTCCAATATTATCCATTTTACCTAAGTTAGCTCAAAAATGATCCATTTGACCTAAGTTAGCTCTTATAATGATCCATTTTACCGTAGTTAGCTCCAAAAATGATCCATTTTACCTTAAATTAGCTCAAAATGACCATTTTACCTAGGTTACCTCCAAAATAATCCATTTTATATAAGTTAGCACCAAAATTATCCATTTTACCTAAGTTAGCTCATAAATGATCCATTTTGCCTAAGTTGGCTCCAAAATGATCCATTTTTTCCTAAGTTAGCTCCAAAATGATCGATTTTACCTAGGTTAGCTCCAATATGATCCATTTTACCTAAGTTAGCTCCAAAATGATCCATTTGACCTAAGTTAGCTCATAAATGATCCATTTTAGCTTAGTTAGCTCCAAAATGATCCATTTTACCTAAGTTAGCTCCAAAATGACAAATTTTATATAGGTTAGCTCCAAAATGATCCATTTTACCTTCGTTAGCTCCAAAATTATCCATTTAACCAAAGTTAGCTCATAAATGATCCATTTTACCTAAGTTAGCTCCAAAATGACCATTTTACCTAAGTTAGCTCCAAAATGATCATTTTACCTAGGTTAGCTCCTATATGATCAATTTTACCTAAGTTAGCTCCAAAATGATCCATTTGACCTAAGTTAGCTATAAATGATCCATTTTATCTTAGTTAGCTCCAAAATGATCATTTTAAAAGTTAGCTCCCAAATGACCCATTTTACCTAGGTTAGCTCCAATAGATCCATTTTACCTAAGTAGCTCCAAAATATCCATTTGACTAAGTTAGCTCATAAATGATCCATTTTACTTAGTTAGCTCCAAAATAATCCATTTTACCTAAGTTAGCTCTAAAATGACCCATTTTACCTAGGTTAGCTCCAAAATGTTCCATTTTACCTAAGTTAGCTCCAAAATTATCCATTTTACCTAAGTTAGCTCATAAATGATCCATTTTATCTAAGTTAGCTCCAAAATGACCCATTTTAACTAAGTTAGCTCCAAAATGACCCATTTTACTTAGGTTAGCTCCAATATGATCCATGTTACCTAAGTTAGCTCCAAAATGATCCATTTGACTTAAGTTAGCTCATAAAGATCCATTTTACGTTAGTTAGCTCCAAAATGATCCATTTTACCTATGTTAGCTACAAAATGACCCATATTACCTAGGTTACCTCCAAAATGATCCATTTCACCTAAGTTAGCTCCAAAATGATCCATTTGACCTGAGTTAGATCATAAATGATCCATTTTACCTAGTTAGATCCAAAATGATCCATTTTACCTAAGTTAGCTCCAAAAGACCCATTTTACCTAGGTTAGTCCAAAATGATCCATTTACTACGTAGCTCCAGAATTATCCATTTTACCTAAGTTAGCATCATAAATGATCTATTTTACCTAAGTTAGCTCCACAATGACCCATTTTACTAAGTTAGCTCCAAAATGACCCATTTTACCTAGGTTAGCTCCAAAATGATCCATTTTACTCACGTTAGCTCCAGAATTATCCATTTTACCTAAGTTAGCCATAAATGATATTTTACCTAAGTTAGCTCCAAAATGACCCATTTACCAGTTAGCTCCAAAATGACCCATTTACCAGGTAGTCCAATGATCCAATTTACTAGGTTAGCTCCAAAATGATCCATTTGACCTAAAGTTAGCTCATAAATGATCCATTTTACCTTAGTTAGCTCCAAAATGATCCATTTTACCTAAGTTAGCTCCAAAATGACCCATTTTACCTAGGTTTGCTCCAAAATGATCCATTTTACCTAATTTAGCTCCAAAATGATCAATTTTACCTAAGTTAGCTCATAAATAATCCATTTTACCTAAGTTAGCTCCAAAATGACCCATTTTACCTAAGTTAGCTCCAAAATGACCCATTTTACCTAGGTTAGCTCCAATATGGTCCCTTTACCTACGTTAGCTCCAAAATGATCCATTTGACCTAAGTTAGCTCATAAATGATCCATTTTACCTAGTTAGCTCCAAATGACCATTTTACCTATGTAGCGCCAAAAGACCCATTTTACCTAGGTTAGCTCCAAAATGATCCATTTTACCTAAGTTAGCTCCAAAATTATCCATTTTACCTTAGTTAGCTCATAAATGATCCATTTTACCTAAGTTAGCTCCAAAATGACCCATTTTGCAGATTTCATTCACTTTCTTCTTCTTCTTCTTCTTCATTTTCTTCTTCTTCTTCTAGTCTTCTTCTTCTAGCTTTCTTATTTCCCATTTTGCAGATTTCATTCACTTCACGGAAGCTTGCATTGATGGAGGGCTTGTTTTCCCTTTTTGTTTTTATTTTGGAACAATGTGGGACTTGCTATGTGGAACTTGTTATATGTATGGATGAACTATTTATGTGGAACTTGCTATGTATTGGATATCTCATATGTATGTGGAACTTGCTATCTATGTGTTCGATATCTCATATGTTTGCTGTGAAATATATATATTTGCTATGAAAATGGTTGGTTATAAGAAAAAACAGAACAAAAAGAGGCAATGCAGCCTCTTTGCCGTCTGCCACCGACGGCAAAGGGGTCTTTGCTGTCCGCCATAGACGGCAAAGTGGCCACATGGTAGCAACCTGTGCAACCTGGGAGCTGACCCATTTGGTCACTTTGCCGTCTGCTGCCGTCTGTGGCAGACGGCAAAGACTTGGGTTGTTTGCCGTCGGTGGCAGACGGCAAAGAGCTAGGTGGATTGATGCGCCTGCTGACGTCACAAGGCAGACGGCAAAGGGGAGTGCATGTTTGCCGTCAGCTGGCAGATGGCAAAGCCTCCCGTTAGCCACCTAACGTGGCTAACGTCTGTTCTTTATCGTCTGTCACCGACGGCAAAGGGTCTTTGCCGTCAGCTATGAGAAAGCAGACGACAAAGAAGCTGTTTACCGTAGCTTACTGTGCTGGACAGGTTTGCTGTCAGCGGCTGACGGCAAAGAGGTTTGCCGTCAGCTTTCTGGTCCTTTGCCGTCTGCCATGGCAGATGGCAAAGAAGCTGATTCCTGTAGTGATATGGCCATCATCATCTTGTGATTTTGATCTCCATCTCCAAAGCAACGTCATGATCTCCATCGTCACCGGCTCGACACCTTGATATCCATCGTTGCGTCGGGGTCGTCTCGCCAACTATTGCTAACGCATAGCGATAAAGTAAAGCAATTACATGGCGCTTGCATTTCATACAATAATGAAGAGACAACCCTAAGGCTGCTGCCGGTTGCCGATATTACAAAACATGATCATCTCATACAACAATGTATATCACATCATGTCTTGACCATACAACATCACAACATGCCCTGCAAAAACAAGTTAGACGTCATCTACTTTCTTGTTGCAAATTTTACGTGGCTACTACGGGCTTCTAGCAAGAACCATTCTTACCTACGCAAAACCACAACGGTGATTTATCAAGTTTGCTGTTTTAACCTTCTTCAAGGACCGGCCGCAGTCAAATTCAATTCAACTAAAGTAGGAGAAACAGACACCCGCCAGCCAACTTTATGCAAAACAAGTTGCATGTTAGTCGGTGGAACCGGTCTCATGTACGTGGACATGTAAGGTTGATCCGGGCCGCTTCATCCCACAATGCCGCGGAATCAAAATAAGACGTTGGTGGTAAGCAGTATGAACATCACCGCCCACAACTCCTTTGTGTTCTACTCGTGCATATCATCTACGCATAGACCTAGCTCATGATGCCACTGTTGGGGAACGTTGCATGGAAAACAAAAAAATACACACACGCAAGATCTATCCATGGAGATGCATAGCTACGAGAGGGGGAGAGCATCTTCATACCCTTGAAGATCGCTAAGCGGAAGCGTTTATCAACGCGGTTGATGTAGTCGTACACCTTCACAATCCATCCTGATCAAGTACCAAACATACGGCACCTCTGCGTTCAGCACATGTTCAGCTCGATGACGTCCTCGCCTTCTTGATCCAGCAAGAGGGGCAAAATAGTAGATGAGTTCCGGCAGCACAACGGCGTGGTGTGGGTGGTGGTGAAGAACAATCTCCGCAGGGCTTCACCAAGCACAACGGAAACTATGACGGAGGATAAACTAGAGGGACAGGGTTGCCGGCAAGCGGCTTGGTGTATCTTGATGTGTTCCGGGTGCTAGCCCTGCCCCTCTATTTATATGTTGAGCCCTAGGGTCGAAACTTGGAGAAAGAGCCTCCTCAAAGTCGGTTTTGCCCGCAAGGAAGAGTCGTTCTCGAACTTCCAGGACCAGATGCCACAGTCCTCGGCATCTGGCCCAGATGCCATGGGCCTCGGCGTCTGGCCCAGGGCCAGATGCCAGGGTCTCCGGCGTTTGGTCCCTGACCTCTGCAAAACATCCTTTTGCACCGACCTAAAGCCCCGTGGGCCTTACCCCTTGGCCTAACCATATCATCCTATATATCAATCTTTACCTCCGGACCATTCCGGAGCTCCTCGTCATGTCCGTGATCTCATCCAGGACTCCGAACAACATTCGGTCACCAACATACATAACTCATATAATACTATATCGTCAATGAACATTAAGCGTGCGGACCCTACGAGTTCGAGAATGATGTAGACATGACTGAGACGCTTCTCTGATCAATTACCAATAGCGGGACCTAGATGCCCATATTGGTTCCTACATATTCCATGAAGATCTTTATCGGTCGAATCTTTATGACAACATACATAGTTCCCTTTGTCTGTCGGTATGTTACTTGCCCGAGATTCGATCGTCGGTATCTCCATACCTAGTTCAATCTCGTTACTGGCAAGTCTCTTTACTCGTTCTGTAATACATCATCCCGTAACTAACTCCTTAGTCACTTTGCTTGCAAGCTTCTTGTGATGTTGTATTACAGAGAGGGCCCAGAGATACCTCTTCGTCATACGGAGTGACAAATCCGAGTCACGATCCATGCAAACTCAACAGACACCTTCGGATATACCTGTAGAGCACCTTTATGATCACCCAGTTACGTTGTGACGTTTGATGGCACACAAGGCATTCCTCCGGAGTCCGGGAGTTGCATGATCTCATGGTCGAAGAAACATGTATTTGACATTAAGAAAGCAGTAGCAATAAACTGAACGATCATATGCTATGCTAACAGTTGGGTCTTGTCCATCACATCATTCTCCTAATGATGTGATCCCGTTATCAAATGACAACTCATGTCTATGGTTGGGAAACCTTAACCATCTTTGATCAATGAGCTAGTCTAGTAGAGGCTCACTAGGGACACGGTGTTGTCTATGTATCCACACATGTATCTGAGTTTCCGATTAATACAATTCTAGCATGGATAATAGATGTTTATTGTGACGACCCCGGCTTAATCGTGCACTAATCATACACGCAAATGCGCACGATCAAGCCTAAGGACTCACTTGAAGATATCACAACACAACTCTAAAACATAAAATGAAGTCATACAAGCTTAATATTACAAGCCAGGGCCTCGAGGGCTCGAATACAAGCTCGATGGCATACAAGCGTCAGCGGAAGCATTAGATATCTGAGTACAGATATATTACAGAGAGAGAGATAAGCCTTCACAGAGGCGGGGTAAAAATAAAAACTACGATCGAAAGGCGTAGGCCTCCTGCCCTGGACCCTCCGATCCTACTCCTGGTCGTCGAACGGCTCCTCGTAGTAGTAGTACTCGCCAGGCGGATAGTAGTACTGGTCGTCGGCTGGGGCTTCTGGCTCAGGGGCTCCGTCGTCTGGTGGCATCAAATGGAAAAATGGGGGAAAAAGAAAATAAAGCAAACGTGAGTACTCATCCGAAGTACTCAGCAAGCAAGGATCTACACTACATATGCATCATTGTCAAAGGAATGGCTGTATATGTGGACTGGGCTGCAGAAATGCCAGAGTAGAGGGGGAAAGCCTAGTCCTATCGAAGACTAGCATCTTCAACAATCTTCGACAGTCTTGCAGCATCAGGAGAGAGCAGATGAACATAATGTAAAGTAGTAGTAGTAATATCATCAACCTCGACCTGAGATCCTTTCTCGACTCCATGCGAGAAAGCAATCCCAGAGCCGTACTATCCAATTCTCATCACATGTTCTAGTTGTACCGATCGGGATACAACTCCGAGTGTCCGTTACCGTAGGACAGGCTATCGATAGAAGTTTCTTCCCTGCAGGGGTGCACCAACTTACCCACCACGCTCGCTTAACTCCGGCCGGACACACTTTTCTGGGTCATGCCCGGCCTCGGCTAAGCAACACGCCGCAACCCGACCAAATACCTAACAGAGAGGTCAGCACGCCGGACTAACCTATGCCCCCAGGGGTCTTGGGCCATCGCCCCGGGAACTCCTGCACGTTACGTGCACCGCCGGTGAGCAGACCTAGCAACCCCTTATACAAGCGCGGTTGCGTTTCCAGTCCAACCCAGCGTGTGCCGCATCAGTCGCTGACGTCCATTAAGCTCCGGCTAAAGTATACGACGCAGAACGCCCATACTATGCCCACGTGATGGTTAGTGCTATCGGGCCAGAGGCCCCTCGGATCAAATATCCAAACCGTAGTGGATTAGGAGCGCGCGGAAACGAGCAGAGACTCACGATCGATGTGACCCCGTCGCCCCGTCTCGAGGACTTGTGGCAAGGGCTAAGAATGCCCGGCCACGCCTCGTAGTTATCTCGCGGGCACCATCCAGGTCAACCCGACTCCACATCACTTCGCAATAAGCTCGCGCGGGTACCCCTCAGGGCCGACCCGTCTTTAGTATCGTGGTTCATAGTCAAGTCATAATATCCAAGGTAACTGTGTGTTTGACACCGAAGGGAACCATGAGGAATCACCCTCGATGGTGTTCCCGCTCGATGTTATCATCAAGGTGAACGAAGGAGGAATCACCCTCGAGGTCCACACTTGAGAGGTTGCGCGACGATGTCGTTATCAGGGGTGGTGTAGGAGGAATCACCCTCGCTTACCACGACCGAGTAACTAACCTACAAGGTTAACATCAGAAGTGCTAACGAGGTATCACCCTCGGCACTCGACGGTAACCCAGCAGTGTCGGCAACTAAGGGGTAGTGATGTGCGGTGCCAGGGTCTGGTCCTCAATCCCGATGATCGGGTCTTCTGATATCCAGCAGGGCAGTCGGGATCAAGTGGAGGTCTCTGTCGTGTCTCTACCCAGCCTATAATAATCAGTCTAGGATAACCAGTAAGGTAACAAAGCAGGGTACAATAATCAGGCTATGCAGCAGATATAGGAAAACAGTAGCAGTAGCAGTTCTAATGCAAGCATAAGAGAGAAGGGAATAGGCGATATAGGCATGCTCAAAATGGGGGTGCTTGCCTGTTTGCTCGGGGGCAAGGGCAAGGTCTTCAGTAGTATCGTCGGGGACGTAGTCGTACTCCTGTGCGGCGTCTGCCTCGGGAGCTACGTCAACGTCGGGGTCTACCGAGAGAGAAGAGGGGGAAGAAACAGGTAAACATAATGCAAACAGATGCAATACGGTGCGTGTGATGCTATGATGCAGTGCAGGGTTGCCTAATTATGCATCTAAGTCATTTTAGTTATTTTTAGAATTATTCTGGGATTTAATATCCGATGTGTGTGCACTATTCATCTGTCGGATTCGGGTCCGGAGTTACGAGTTCTTCTACGTAGGAGGTTCCGATGGAGAAACAGACGGCACGATCAGACTCGTCTCGTCGTTCTGAGCAACTTTCATGTTTTAACTTTTTCGATCCGAGCTACGGTTTAAAAGTTATTAATTTTTAAAGATTATTTGAATTTCTGGAATTATTTTATTTATCAGAAAATGAATTATGACGTCAGCATGACGCGCTGCTGACGTCAGCAAGTCAACAGGACGGTTGACCAGTCAAACCTGACATGTGGGTCCAGTGGGACCCACATGTCAGCCTCTGTTTCTTTATCCAGCGAATTAGTTTAATTACCAGGATTAATTAGGGGGGTGGACCCCACATGTCAGTGAGACATTAGGTTAATTAGTTTATTTTTATTTCTAATTTGTTTTAACTAATTAAACAGGAAGGTGGGGCCCGCCTGTCAGCGGCTGGGCCGGTCCAGTCAGCAAGGCTGACTGGTCAACTGGCCGGCCGGGCCCCTGGGGCCCACGGGTCAGTGACCCAGGGCGACCCACGTGGCGGCCACGTCGGCGGCCGGCGCCGGAACTGCTCCGGCGACCAAGGCAGCGGCGGCGCGTCGCCGGAGCTCGCCGGAATCACGCTAGGAGACACCGTTTCGCGCGCGGTCTGATGCATTCGAAAGCTAGAAAAGCGCCGCGTCGACTGGTGGCCTTGGACCGACCGGAGGTGTGTTAGTTCGACGGCGGCGAGCGGCGAAACGGACGCCGGAGCTCGGGCTTCGTCGGGTTCGACGCTATGCGGCACGGGGAGAGGTGCTAGAGGCTTTGCTGGACTCGCACGAGCTCCAGGAGCTCGAAGCTGGGCTCAGTTGCGCATGACGGCGGCGTTTGGCCACGGCAGCGAGCTCGTCGGCGGCAGCGGGTTCGGGCTCAGGCGAAGCTACGGCTAGCGAGCGCGCGGGAGCGACTAGAGAGATGGGGAGGAAAGGGGAGCTTACAGCGAAGGCACACGGTGGCCCGGTGTAAGCTTAGTAGCGCAGAGGCGTCGTCGGGGACGAGAAGATCGCCGGAGATCCGAGGAGGAAGACGAGGACGGTGTGCTCGGTGTAGAAGGTCCCGGCTCCAACTAGTGGCGTCTGGAGACGCAGCGGACGACGGCGATCCTCTACGACGTGGCGGCGAGGCGTGCGGTGGTCAATGGCCACGGCTACCGCAAGCCCACGGCAGCGGTGGCGTTCGGGCGCGGTGGATCTGGAGGAAGGGTGGAGGCGCGGAGCGGCGAGGGAGAGGAATGGGGAACGACTAGGGTTCGGGTGAGGCCGCGGGGCCTCTTATTCCCCTACGCGGCGGCAGCGGCACCGGAGGATGGTCGACACGCGCCGCGCTCGTCGGCGTGTCGGCGCGCGCGTTTGACAGCGCGGCGAGGAGGACGATGGGGAGATGGGCTGGGCCGGTTGGACCTCAAATCGGGGCACTGTGCACTAAGGCCCAGTGCACAGTGTCCCTTTTAATTATTTCTCTGATTCTGTTTTCTTTTTCTTTTATTTCCTTTTGTTCTGAAATGTTTGTGATAGTTGTGTACTTTTGAAAAATATGGAAGTTGGCCCTAATATTGTAGTGCAATATTAGCTCCCACCAAAAAGTGGTTTGAACATATTTGAATTCCATTTGAATTTAATATCAATTTAATAGATTCAAATTATCTGTTTTGGGTGCTGTTTCCTGTTGTTTCACTCACTTAGCTAACTCCAAAAATAATGATTATGATTTTGTCATTGCTACTGGATTGTTTGCCAATTAATGGACATTTTTCCAGCAGGATTTGATCCACTTCAAATTGCACTTTTGAATTTAAGTTGATTTTCATATTTGAATTTGAGTTGAATAATTAATCCCAGGGTGACAAGGCACTGCAAATGACGATGACATGGCACTATTAGCAGCTGATCACTGTGGTCATTAAAAGGGGGTGTTACAAATTCTCCTCCTCTAAAAGAAATTCTCGTCCCGAGAATTTAGGAGGTAGAAGGAAAGAGTCCGGGATATTCTTCCCGAAGATGATCCTCACGTTCCCAAGTGGCTTCATCTTCAGTATGATTCGACCATTGCACTTTTAGGAACTTGGTCGTCTTCTGACGAGTACGACGCTCAGCTTCGTCGAGGATGCGGATCGGATGCTCCTTGTAGGAAAGATCATCTTGTAGCTCGAGCATCTCATGATCCACTGCACGGTGCGGGGATTCCTTGAAGCACTTATGGAGTTGCGACACGTGGAAGACATCATGAATATGGGAGAATTGCGGTGGCAACTCCAATTGATATGCCACCTGTCCACGTCTAGCCACGATGCGGAAAGGACCAATATAGCGAGGAGCTAGCTTGCCCTTGATTCCGAAACGACGGGTGCCCTTCATTGGAGTGACACGAAGGTAAGCTTGATCACCAGGTTGATAGATCACACCCCATCGCTTGCGATCATAATTACTCTTCTGACGGTCTTGAGCTGCTTTGAGATTCTCCCGGACAATTCGGACTTGTTCTTCGGCATGCTGAATGATGTCCGGTCCAACAAGAGGTCGTTCCCCAGTTTCTGACCAATTCAGAGGGGTTCGACATTTACGTCCATAAAGAACCTCAAATGGGGCCATTTTTAAGCTGGCTTGATAACTGTTGTTATAAGAGAACTCGGCATACGGGAGAGATTCCTCCCATTTCTTACCGAAGGATATAACACAGGCTCGAAGCATGTCTTCAAGCACTTGATTAACGCGCTCAACTTGGCCTTGAGATTGGGGATGATAAGCTGAACTCCAGGTAATATGAGTTCCCATTGTTTTCTGGAAACTTTCCCAGAAATGGCCAGTGAAAATACTGCCACGGTCTGAACTGATTTCCTTGGGAATACCATGGAGTGAAACAATTCTGGCAATGTACAGTTCTGCTAGCTGGCTAGCGGTGATAGTCTCCTTAACAGGTAGGAAATGTGCAACCTTGGAAAGTTGGTCAACGACGACAAGAATAGCATCGTGACCCTTCTGAGACTTGGGAAGACCAGTGATGAAGTCCATAGAGGAATAGGGAGCGGTTGCAGAATTCCAGCAGGTTTCTGATGTTCTGCCTTCACGCGACGACAAACGTCACACTCGGCAACATAACGAGCAATATCCTGCTTCATCCTAGACCACCAGTACCTTTGATGAAGATCTCGATACATTTTGGTACTACCCGGATGGATAGACAGCGGTGTATCATGGGCCTCCTTCATGACTTTGTCAGTCATCAGCTCGAAGCGAGGTACTACGATGCGGTCTCTGAAATATAATGTACCATCTTCAGCAACTGAGAAATCCCGATACTTAGCAAGGTGAAGCTCCTTCTTCATCAAGTCAATTTCAGCATCTTTGGCTTGCGCTTCTTTAACAGCCTTCAGAAGGTCTGGCTGTACCACAAGGTTATTAAGAGAACCCTGGGGAAGAATTCGCAGATTCAGCTGAGTCAGTTCTGCGTGAAGACGTGGTTGAGCTTGCCTAACCATGAGGTTGTTGCAATATGACTTGCGACTCAGGGCATCGGCCATTACATTAGCTTTGCCCGGGGTATAAGAAATACCGCAGTCATAATCCGCAATAGCTTCTAACCATCGTTGTTGTCGGAGATTAAGATCCGGTTGTGTGAATAAGTATTTCAGACTTTGGTGATCGGTATAAATTTCACACCGATTACCCAGAAGGTAGTGTCGCCATAACTTCAATGCATACATCACTGCTGCAAGTTCAAGATCATGCACTGGATAATTCTCTTCATGTGGACGCAATTGACGTGAAGCATATGCAATTACTCTCCGCTCTTGCATTAGGACGCAGCCTAATCCCTGACGAGAGGCGTCGCAATATATGACAAAGTCCTTGCGAGAATCAGGAGGAGCAAGCACTGGAGCAGAAGTGAGCTTGTCCTTGAGGGTTTGGAAACTTTCCTGACACTTGTCTGTCCACTCAAACTTAACGCCTTTGTGGAGCAGATTAGTCAGGGGCTTGGCGATCTTGGAGAAGTTCTCGACGAATCGGCGACAATAGCTGGCTAGACCGAGAAAGCTTCGGACCTGCTTGGCATTCTTCGGAGGAGTCCAGTCAAGGATAGCCTGAACACGCTCCGGGTTAACGGCAATACCGTCCTTGGAAATCACATGTCCAAGGTAGGTCACTTCAGGAAGCCAGAATTCGCATTTAGAGAACTTGGCATATAATTGGTGCTCTCGAAGTCTCTCCAGAACTAGTCGAAGGTGCTCAGCATGTTCTTCTGTGTTCTTCGAATAAACCAGAATATCATCCAGATATACCACGACGAATTTGTCGAGGTAATCCATGAATATATAATTCATTAAGCGGGAGAAGGTAGCGGGAGCATTCGTCAGACCAAATGACATGACGGTGTACTCGTATGAGCCATAACGAGTAACGAATGCAGTCTTGGGAATATCCTCTTCGCGGACACGGATCTGGTGATAACCCAACCTCAAGTCGAGTTTAGAGAACACCGCAGATCCAGCGAGTTGGTCATATAAATCATTGATCCGGGGAAGCGGATATTTATTCTGGATAGTTGCCTGATTGATAGGACGATAATCTTGAACCAGACGGTTAGTTCCATCCTTCTTCTTAACAAAGAGAGAAGGTGCTCCCCAAGCAGAGGAACTAGGGCGGATGAAACCCTTCTTAAGTGATTTGTCGATTTCTTCCTTAAGCTCAATAAGATGGTGCGGAGGCATCTTGTATGGACGCTTCGCAATAGGAGTGGTGCCAGGCTTCAAGTCGATGACAAACTCGACAGCTCTAGCAGGGGGTATTCCTGGAAGTTCTTCTGGAAAAACATCTAGGAAGTCACAGACCACTGGGATATTCTCGATCCCATCAAGTGGAGAAGCATTCAACGCGTTCAAGGCATAAATTTGAGCCTCAGCGTTTTGGGTAAGGTGAGCTTGATAGTTCACTATCTCGTTCGAGGGATGTAGAAGGTGTACCACTTTAGTGGCACAGTTGATTGCGGCGTAGTGGGCTTTCAACCAATCCATTCCCAAAATAAGATCAATACCAGAGGAGTTGAGAATAATGGGGGATGCTCGGAACTCTAACCCTTCGATATTAATCACAACATCAGGGCTAACCAAGGAGGTTTGACAGTGTCCCGCGGGAGTATTTACTCGTATCTTTTGGGGTAGCATGTCACATTTAACTTCATGCATGAGTGCGAATTTATCCGACATAAATGAATGCGATGCTCCTGAATCAAATAAAACGGATGCAGGTACTGAATTAACGAGAAGTGTACCCATCACAGTATCTGGTTGATTTGGAGCTTCAGACATGTTGACGTGGTAGTACTGCCCACGACCATAAGAAGGTCTGGCATTATTGTTGCGCTGCTGAGGAATACCACGGCCAATTCCACGTCCAGCAGAAGGGAGAGCTAGTTGATTCTGATTCTGAGAACAGTCTCTAGCACGGTGACCTGGCTTGCCACACTTGAAGCATAGTCCGCTGTCAGGACGAGGTGCTGGAGCTCGAGGTGCTGGAGTTGGCAGAGGCTGTCTCGGTGGTGGAGGTGGCAGACGTGGTGCAGCATAAGAAGGTCTGTTCGCAGGAGCTGCTGAACGGAACATGCCTTTGGGAAACCAGATGCGTCGCTTCTGGGAAGACGAGCCTGTAACACCCCCTGTATTAAGCTACAGAGATCACCCTTTTGATGAGGCCATGTCATCATGATTAATAGTGCATAATCATCATTAGCATCATATTGCATTTCAACTCCTAAGTCAAATTCAAATTTAAATGAAAGTGGAATATAAAAGTTGTCCAACATAGAAACTAAAATGTCAGATAAATAACAAATATTCCAGAGGCTATTCTAAAATTGAAACCAACATCATTGGAATTGGATAAGTGACTCGAACAACCTCAAACAGTGGATGGAGATAATATTTAATAACCATTTATTAAATCTGAAATGAATATGGAATTATGTTTTGTCCAAACTAATTTTAGGTGTTGAGGAATAATGCGCTGGTATTTATGAAATAGGTCACACTTTTTACAAAAACCATTTGGGGCCTAAACATTTAATAGTGGAGAAAAGAGAATAAAGAAAAGGAAAGAGAAACAGAAAAGAAAAAGAAATGGGGAAAAAGGCCCACGGCCACTGGGCCTGAGTGGCCACAGTGCCCGGCCCAACTAGCCCCATCCCCTACCCCCCGGCACTGCCACCCCCCCCCCCCCCCGTGCCGCTGTCGAGCGCCTGGTTGCGGCACACGCGCGCGCACTCCTCGGCCCCCCTCTCCCTCTCCTCGCGACCGCGCGTCGTCTCCGCGCTGCCGTCGTACAGGGAAAGCGCCCCGACCCCCCCCTGGCTCCCCCTCGCCCATCTCCCCTTCTCTCCCACCTCGGGCCTCGCTTCCGAGCGCACCTGGACGGCCTCGTTGAACCCTGCGACCCCGCCCACCTTCTCGTCTCCACACGTTCCCCAAGCTTCGCCGGCGGCGCTGTTCGACTACGCCGAGGAACCGCGCCGGGGGCCCCCCCCAGCTGCTTCCTTCCTGGGTCGTCCCCCTTCTCGGATCCCCGCCGCGATCTCCATCGCCCCGCCTGCTCCGCTCCCCGTCGAGCCACATTTGAACGGCACCATCACCGTGAGCTCCTTTCCCTACCTCCTGCTCCTCCCCGTTCGTCCCCTCGCGCCCGTGCAACTAGCCAACCCGTAAACTGGGCCGTGCCCGGTTGCCGCGAGTTGTGCGTCCCCGCCGCGTCGTTTTCAGTCATCCCTTTCCCTGGCTACACCTGTGCCACTTGTCTCGACGCGGGGCCATCCTGCTCTTTCGACGGCGCCAAAAAACCCCCGGCCGAACCCTCCCTAGGCCCGTCCCCGACCGCTCACCGAGCCGTGCTCCGCCTCGTGGTCCTACGTACGCCTCGCTCTCCGGCCACCCCCGAGCCACCCACCGCCACCTATCGCGTGCGGCGTGCTGCGCACGTTCCAACGCGCGCCTTGCCCCCAGCCCCTGGGGTCCCTGTGGGCGAAACCCTCGCTCACCCGGAGCTCTCGGGCCGCTCCTGATCTCGGCCTCTCACTCCCCCCTTTTTCCCTCCTGCCTGAGCGCCGACGTGGCCTCGGTGCCGCCACCATCCCGTGCTCCTTACCCTTTTCCCCACTGGTCCCGGTTAACCCAGTCCACGCCGACGGGCCGCCCCGGATCCCGGTCGCTGACGTGTGGGGCCCTACGCCCATTAAACTTTTAATATAAATAAAGAATACTAATTAAAACTGTTATTAAATAATTAGTTAATTAGCTGACTAATTAGCCTCTGACTAAATGGGCCCACCCCCTGCGAATCCTAATCTATTTAATTTTAAACAATAGCCAAACATCGTAGACTACGTCCCGTATCGCGACGTTGAGGTCCCGACTGTCAGGCAGTGACTTCGGCTTGACCGAAGTCAAACCTGACAGTGTGGACCCACCTGTCAGCCACAGTAGGTTAATTAGGCTTAAATTAAACTAATTAGGATTAGTCAGGGGTGGGCCCCATTAGTCAGAGGCTAATTAGTCGCTAATAACTAATTATTTTAATTAACAGTTTTAAATTAGTATTCTTATTTATCTTAAAACGTTTAATGGGCGGGGCCCCACACGTCAGCGACCCGGGCGGGCACGTCGGCGTGGTCTGGGTCAACGGGACCAGTGGGGCCCAGGGTCAGTGGCCGGGCGGTGGGGCCCGCGGGCCACGTCGGCGCGAGTCGCGCGGCCACCGGAGTGCGCCGGCGAGCTCAGGCGCGGCCGAGAGCTCCGGTGACGCGCGGGTTTCGCCCACAGGGCACCCCAGGGGCTGGGGCCGGGCGCGTTGAACGTGCGGAGCACGCCCACGCGATGGTGGCGTGGTGGCTCGGGGGTGGCCGGAGAAGGCCGCGTCGACCCGAGGCGGAGCACGGCTCCGTGAGCGGTCGGGGACGGGACTAGGAGGGTTCGGCGCGGGGGTTTTTGGCGCCGTTCAAGAGCCGATGCCCCGCTCGAGCAGTGGCACAGGTGTCGCCAGGGATGACTGAAAACGACGGCGGCGCCCAACTACGCGGCAACCGAGCACGGCAGCTACGGTGGCTAGTTGCAGTGCGCGAGGGGACGAACGGGGAGGAGCAGGAGGTAGGGAAGGAGCTCACGGTGATGGTCGCCGTTCAAATGTGCTCGACGGGAGGCGGAGCAGACGGGCGATGGAGATCGCCGGCGGGGATCCGAGAAGGGGGACGACCCAGGGAAGCAGCTGGGGGGCCCCGGCGTCGGTTCCGGCGTAGTCGAAGCAGCGGCCGCCGGCGAAGCTTGGGGACACGTCGTGGAGAACGAGGTGGGCGGTGGTCGCGAGGTTCAACCGAGGCCGTCCATGGCTGCGCTCGGAAGCGAGGGCCGAGGGGGGAGGGGGGGAAGTGGGCGAGGGGAGCCAGGGGGGTCCGGGCGCTGCCCTTGTACGAGGCAGTCGCGCACGCGTGTCGCGCGAGAGAGGGGGCCAGGGCGTGCGCGCGCGTGCGCACCAGGCGCTCGACAGCGGCACGGGGGGGGGGGTGAGCATGGCGGGGGGTAGGGGATGGGGCTAGTTGGGCCGGGCACTGTGGCCACTCAGGCCCAGTGGCCGTGGCCTTTTCCCCATTCTTTTCTTTTCTGTTTCTCTTTCCTTTTCTTTATCTCTTTTCTCCACTATTAAATGTTTAGGCCCCAAATGGTTTTGTAAAAAGTGTGACCTATTTCATAAATACCAGCGCATTATTCCTCAACACCTAAAATTAGTTTGGACAAAACATAATTCCATATTCATTTCAGATTTAATAAATGGTTATTAAATATTATCTCCATCCACTGTTTGGTTGTTCGAGTCACTTATCCAATTCCAATGATGTTGGTTTCAATTTTAGAATAGCCTCTGGAATATTTGTTATTTACTGACATTTTAGTTTCTATGTTGGACACTTTTATATTCCACTTTCATTTAAATTTGAATTTGACTTAGGAGTTGAAATGCAATATGATGCTAAGATGATTATGCACTATTAATCATGATGCATGGCCTCATCAAAAGGGTGATCTCTGTAGCTTAATACAGGGGTGTTACAGGCTCGTCTTCCCAGAAGCGACGCATCTGGTTTCCCAAGGCATGTTCCGTTCAGCAGCTCCTGCGAACAGACCTTCTTATGCTGCACCACGTCTGCCACCTCCACCACCGAGACAGCCTCTGCCAACTCCAGCACCTCGAGCTCCAGCACCTCGTCCTGACAGCGGACTATGCTTCAAGTGTGGCAAGCCAGGTCACCGTGCTAGAGACTGTTCTCAGAATCAGAATCAACTAGCCTCTCCCTTCTGCTGGACGTGGAATTGGCCGTGGTATTCCTCAGCGCGCAACAATAATGCCAGACCTTCTTATGGTCGTGGCAGTACTACCACGTCAACATGTCTGAAGCTCCAAATCAACCAGATACTGTGATGGGTACACTTCTCGTTAATTCAGTACCTGCATCCGTTTTATTTGATCAGGAGCATCGCATTCATTATGTCGGATAAATTCGCACTCATGCATGAGTAATGTGACATGCTACCCCAAAAGATACGAGTAATACTCCCGCGGGACACTGTCAAACCTCCTTGGTTAGCCTGATGTTGTGATTAATATCGAAGGTTAGAGTTCCGAGCATCCCCATTATTCTCAACTCCTCTGGTATTGATCTTATTTGGGAATGGATTGGTTGAAAGCCCACTACGCCGCAATCAACTGTGCCCTAAAGTGGTACACCTTCTACATCCCTCGAACGAGATAGTGAACTATCAAGCTCACCTTACCCAAAACGCTGAGGCTCAAATTTTATGCCTTGAACGCGTTGAATGCTTCTCCACTTGATGGGATCGAGAATATCCCAGTGGTCTGTGACTTCCTAGATGTTTTTCCAGAAGAACTTCCAGGAATACCCCCTGCTAGAGCTGTCGAGTTTGTCATCGACTTGAGCCTGGCACCACTCCTATTGCGAAGCGTCCATACAAGATCTCCGCACCATCTTATTGAGCTTAAGGAAGAAATCGACAAATCACTTAAGAAGGGTTTCATCCCCTAGTTCCTCTGCTTGGGGAGCCCTTCTCTCTTTGTTAAGAAGAAGGTGGAACTAACCGTCTGGTTCAATTATCGTCCTATCAATCAGGCAACTATCCAGAATAAATATCCGCTTCCCCGGATCAATGATTTATATGACCAACTCGCTGGATCTGCGGTGTTCTCTAAACTCGACTTGAGGTTGGGTTATCACCAGATCCGTGTCCGCGAAGAGGATATTCCCAAGACTGCATTCGTTACTCGTTATGGCTCATACGAGTACACCGTCATGTCATTTGGTCTGACGAATGCTCCCCTACCTTCTCCCGCTAATGATTATATATTCATGGATTACCTCGACAAATTCGTCGTGGTATATCTGGATGATATTCTGGTTTATTCGAAGAACACAGAGAACAGTGAGCACCTTCGACTAGTTCTGGAGAGACTTCGAGAGCACCAATTATATGCCAAGTTCTCTAAATGCGAATTCTGGCTTCCTGAAGTGACCCACCTTGGACATGGGATTTCCAAGGACGGTATTGCCGTTAACCCGGAGCGTGTTCAGGCTATCCTTGACTGGACTCTCCGAAGAATGCCAAGCAGGTCCGAAGCTTTCTCGGTCTAGCCATCATTGTCGCCGATTCGTCGAGAACTTCTCCAAGATCGCCAAGCCCCGACTAATCTGCTCCACAAAGGCGTTTAAGTTTGAGTGGACAGACAATGTCAGGAAAGTTCCCAACCCTCAAGGACAAGCTCACTTCTGCTCCAGTGCTTGCTCCTCCTGATTCTCGCAAGGACTTTGTCATATATTGCGACGCCTCTCGTCAGGGATTAGGCTGCGTCCTAATGCAAGAGCGGAGAGTAATTGCCATATCTTCACGTCAATTGCGTCCACATGAAGAAATATCCAGTGCATGATCTTGAACTTGCAGCAGTGATGTATGCATTGAAGTTTATGCGACACTACCTTCTGGGTAATCGGTGTGAAATTTATACCGATCACCAAAGTCTAAATACTTATTCACTCAACCGGATCTTAATCTCCGACAACAACGATGGTTAGAGCTATTGCGGATTATGACTGCGGTATTTCTTATACCCCGGGCAAAGCTAATGTAATGGCCGATGCCCTGAGTCGCAAGTCATATTGCAACAACCTCATGGTTAGGCAAGCTCAACCTCGTCTTCACGCAGAACTGACTCAGCTGAATCTCGAATCTTCCCCAGGGTTCTCTTAATAACCTTGTGGTACAGCCAGACCTTCGAAGGCGTTAAAGAAGCGCAAGCCAAGATGCTGAAATTGACTTGATGAAGAAGAGCTTCACCTTGCTAAGTATCGGGATTTCTCAGTTGCTGAAGATGGTACATTATATTTCAGAGCCGCATCGTAGTACCTCGCTTCGAGCTGATGACTGACAAAGTCATGAAGGAGGCCCATGAACACCGCTGTCTATCCTCCGGGTAGTACCAAGATGTATCGAGATCTTCGTCAAAGGTACTGGTGGTCTAGGATGAAGCAGGATATTGCTCGTTATGTTGCCGATGTGACGTTTGTCGTCGCGTGAAGCAGAACATCAGAAACCTGCTGGAATTCTGCAACCGCTCCCTATTCCTCTATGGAAGTGGGATAAAGTGCAAATGGACTTCATCACTGGTCTTCCCAAGTCTCAGAAGGGTCACGATGCTATTCTTGTCGTCGTTGACCAACTTTCCAAGGTTGCACATTTCCTACCTGTTAAGGACTATCACCGCTAGCCAGCTAGAAGAACTGTACATTGCCAGAATTGTTTCACTCCATGGTATTCCCAAGGAAATCAGTTCAGACCGTGGCAGTATTTTCACTGGCCATTTCTGGGAAAGTTTCCAGAAAGCAATGGGAACTCATATTACCTGGAGTTCAGCTTATCATCCCCAATCTCAAGGCCAAGTTGAGCGCGTTAATCAAGTGCTTGAAGACATGCTTCGAGCCTGTGTTATATCCTTCGGTAAGAAATGGGAGGAATCTCTCCGTATGCCGAGTTCTCTTATAACAACAGTTTATCAAGCCAGCTTAAAATGGCCCCATTTGAGGTTCTTTATGGACGTAAATGTCGAACCCCTCTGAATTGGTCAGAAACTGGGGAACGACCTCTTGTTGGACCGGACATCATTCAGCATGCCGAAGAACATCCGAATTGTCCGGGAGAATCTCAAAGCAGCTCAAGACCGTCAGAAGAGTAATTATGATCGCAAGCGATGGGGTGTGATCTATCAACCTGGTGATCAAGCTTACCTTCGTGTCACTCCAATGAAGGGCACACCGTCGTTTCGGAATCAAGGGCAAGCTAGCTCCTCGCTATATTGGTCCTTTCCGCATCGTGGCTAGACGTGGACAGTGGCATATCAATTGGAGTTGCCACCGCAATTCTCCCATATTCATGATGTCTTCCACGTGTCGCAACTCCCCCCCCATTGCTCCATCCCCCACCCCCCCACACCCCCCCCCCCCCCCCCCCCCCCACCCACCCCCAACCCCACCCCCCCCACCCCCCCACCCCCCCCCCCCCCCCCCCCCCCCCCCCCCCCCCCCCCCCCCCCCCCCCCCACCCCCCCCCCCCCCCCCCCCCCACCCCCCCCCCCCCCCCCCCCCCCACCCCCCCCACCCCCAACCCCCCCAAAGTGCTTCAGGAATCCCCGCACCGTGCAGTGGCTGCAGTGGATCATGAGATGCTCGAGGCTACAAGATGATCAATTCCTACAAGGAGCATCCGATCCGCATCCTCG
>CM022298.1:571895416-572070728 GCA_011799875.1 Thinopyrum elongatum | reverse complement strand
GGATGCCTGCTTTTTGCTTGATCATCGCCTCTTTTTTCAGTAGGCAGTAGGACTGCAATGACGGGAGGAGGGGAGGGAGGGAGGGAGGGAGATGGGTCGTCCGGGTCCAGGGTGGAGCTCGTGCCTCCGCCATGGCTCCGTTCCTCTTGCGCTGCTCCGTCAGCCCTGCTGTGTTCTTCCTGGAGGGCGGCCGCTGAGGCTCAGACTCCGCCACCGCCGCCGCAGACTGACCCGACCGAAGGTATGCAGTGGGATTAGTAGTGGCTTGCATTCACTGCTCATCTCTGGTTGTAAGCTCTGTTTGGTTGACGTTGTTGGTTGGTTTCTGGGCGGGGTGGAGTGCAGCGGCGGCCGTGAACGCGATACTGGGGAAGCTGGGGCTAGCGGCGCCGGCGTCGTGGAACATCAGCGGCAACCCCTGCAGCGGCGCCGCCACGGACGACACGCCGCTGGACGACAACCCCAACTTCAACCGGCCATCAAGTGCGACTGCACCGACCAGAAACGACACCCTCTGCCACGTCCAGACTGTGAGCTCCAGCTCCTCTTCTCTGCCATCCGTTCCATATTTTTCTCGTCTGCTGAATGCTGATGGGGACGACACCAGCTCATCAGTTGGAAAAGATGAACAATTTTGTTCTTGGTTGAATGGAGCAGGAAGATAAACTCGCTGATGCGGCTGGCCCCATTCCGGAAGAGCTGCGGAACCTCACCCACCTCATCAAACTGTATGTCCTGTCACTTCTAGGCTCTAAGAGTGTCACTAAGCAATACTACTATACCAAGCTAAAACCCCACGCCTTGATTAGCTACACATCTTAGCTCAACTACGAGTATATTACTGCATGCACGATGTGGTTGATGAATTTTGCTTTCTGATTAAATATGAGTATATGATGACTCTTGGATTAAATGTGAATTTTGCTTTCTGATTAAATATGAATTTTGCTTTCTGATTAAATATGAATATTTGATGTTATTCGGAATCGATACAACAATTTATAGATTTTTTAAGATTAAAAACTCTTATGGGGAAAAAATGCGAGTTGGATTCCAGGCTTCTAATCCATACGAAGTTCTGGTAAGAGCTCGTTTGTGGCATGCCTCGTAAAAAACATTTTCATTGACTAAACCTTCAATAAATTCGAATTACTAGTCAGAGTATAAACATAGTCCATCAACTTGAACTCGAATAACAAAAGCATCTGCCCCTCAAGTGTCTATATTTCATCTCTTACCTCTACCAAAAGAGGTCTTGATGATGACCTGACAAAGTTTAGCACAAGTGGCAGTCCATGTACCATAAAAATAAATTAAAAAACAGAGAGGGGTGGGGGGTGGGTAAATATTCCATTAAAAGGATGAAGATTGTAGGAATTCTGAAAACTAGTACATATAACAGTCTGAAAAAATAATCTAGGATGCCTTATAATTAGTAACTCTGGAAAACCATGGAATTTGTATAGGCACTAAGTTTCTTTCTAATTTATTAATTTTAAAAAATACCATACTTTCCAATAAATTTTCTAGAAATATTATTGATAAATATAAAATTTCATTTTCCTAAATTTTATACGTGAGTATTCATTAGAACTTTTTAAATAATGTTTAGTTTCCTACACTAGAATATTTTTTCGAAGTTTTTCAAAAAATATAACCATTTTATCGTTTTATCTTCAAATTACTAAACTAAAAATAAAGAACTCTTTTTATTTTTGCATTTTTGTTATTTTTATTTTTCTCCCAATTTTCTATTGACTTTGGGCAAACTCGTGGAAAACTGCCTTTATGTCACTGTGAACCACTTTCAGTGTGCCAAAATATCAAAATCGGATAGTTTTGTCTGTACGGACCAAAAATCTTTGGTATAAAAGTTCAAAGACTATGCTAAACTTTAGTGATAGTCAACGGACAAAGATATATCTTTTCTCATTGGGGATTTTTTTTGAGGTAATCTCTAGCCAGATGGGCTGAAAACTATACGCGAGAGGGCCGGGCTGAGCTGAAAAAGGCATGGGTCCTTTCAGGGGCGACATTTTGGTGGTGGAATGCTGGAATGGAACGATGGATTGAAGGGATAGCCAGATGGGCTGAAAACTATACGCGAGAGGGCCGGGCTGAGCTGAAAAAGGCATGGGTCCTTTCAGACCCACTGGCCCGGCCCAGTAGTTATCTAGAGTTATTTTGTCTTCAAGGTCACCATCACATTTCCACAATGAGATTACCTCAAAAAAAAATCCCCAATGAGAAAAGATATATCTTTGTCCGTTGACTATCACTAAAGTTTAAGCATAGTCTTTGAACTTTTATACCAAAGATTTTTGGTCCGTCAACAGACAAAACTATCCGATTTTGATATTTTGGCACACTGAAAGTGGTTTCACAGTGACATAAAGGCAGTTTTCCACGAGTTGCAACAAAGTCAATAGAAAATTGGGAGAAAATCAATAAAATAACAAAAAATGCAAAAATAAAAAGAGTTCTTTATTTTTAAGTTTAGTAATTTGAAGATAAAACGGATAAAATAGGTTATATTTTTTGAAAAACTTCGAAAAAATATTCTAGTGTAGGAAACTAAACATTATTTAAAAAGTTCTAATGAATACTCACGTATAAAATTTAGGAAAATGAAATTTTATATTTATCAATAATATTTCTAGAAATTTTATTGGAAAGTATGGTATTTTTAAAATTATAAATTAGAAAGAAACTTAGTGCCTATACAATCATGGTTTTCCAGGTTAATATTATAGGCATCCTAGATTATTTTTTCAGACTGTTATTGTACTAGTTTTCAGAATTCTACATCTTCATCCTTTTAATGGAATATTTACCCACCCCCCCCCCTCTCTGTTTTTTAAGTTTCTGATTTATGGTACATGGACTGCCACTTGTGCTAAACTTTGTCAGGTCATCATCAAGACCTCTTTTGGTAGAGGTAAGAGATGAAATATAGACACTTGAGGGGCAGATGCTTTTGTTATTCGAGTTCAAGTTGATGGACTATGTTTATACTCTGACTAGTAATTCGAATTTATATGAAGGTTTAGTCAATGAAAATGTTTTTTACGAGGCATGCCACAAACGAGCTCTTACCAGAACTTCGTATGGATTAGAAGCCTGGGAATCCAAACTCGCATTTTTTCCCCATAAGAGTTTTAATCTTAAAAAAATCTATAAATTGTTGTATCGATTCCGAATAACATCAAATATTCATATTTAATCAGAAAGCAAAATTCATATTTAATCAGAAAGCAAAATTCACATTTAATCCAAGAGTCATCATATACTCATATTTAATCAGAAAGCAAAATTCATCAACCACATCGTGCATGCAAGTAATATACTCGTAGTTGAGCTAAGATGTGTAGCTAATCAAGGCGTGGGGTTTTAGCTTGGTATAGTAGTATTGCTTAGTGAACACTCTTAGAGCCTAGAAGTGGACAGGACATACAGTTTGATGAGGTGGGTGAGGTTCCGCAGCTCTTCCGGAATGGGGCCAGCCGCATCCAGCGAGTTTATCTTCCTGCTCCATTCAACCAAGAACAAAATTGTTCATCTTTTCCAACTGATGAGCTGGGTCGTCCCCATCAGCAATTCAGCAGACGAGAAAAATATGGAACGGATGGCGAGAGAAGAGGAGCTGGAGCTCACAGTCTGGTGACGTGGCAGAGGGTGTCGTTCTGGTCGGTGCAGTCGCACTTGATGGCCGGGTTGAAGTTGGGGTTGTCGTCCAGCGGCGTGTCGTCCGTGGCGGCGCCGCTGCAGGGGTTGCCGCTGATGTTCCACGACGCCGGCGCCGCTAGCCCCAGCTTCCCCAGTATCGCGTTCACGGCCGCCGCTGCACTCCACCCCGCCCAGAAACCAACCAACAACCGTCAACCAAACAGAGCTTAACAACCAGAGATGAGCAGTGAATGCAAGCCACTACTAATCCCACTGCATACCTTCGGTCGGGTCAGTCTGCGGCGGCGGTGGCGGAGTCTGAGCCTCAGCGGCCGCCCTCCAGGAAGAACACAGCAGGGCTGACAGGAGCAGCGGCAAGAGGAGCACGGAGCCATGGCGGAGGCACGAGCTCCACCCTGGACCCGGACGACCCATCTCCCTCCCTCCCTCCCTCCCCTCCTCCCCGTCAGATTGCAGTCCTACTGCCTACTGGAAGAAGAGGCGATGAATCAGAGCAATAAAGCAGGCATCCGCTAGAGAATAGAGATATACTCAAGAGGAGCTATGGGAGGAAACATGCAGCCAAGTGGGTACTGGGCGATTGTTTTTTTATGCAGGTGGCGGCCCCTACTCACTCTAGCACTACAGCACTCCTACTATACTCCTACGCCGATCAGCTGCATGCATCTGCTCCTACAACAATGCGGCCAAAAGAAGAGTTGAGTTATTGGAACTAGTATTTTTTTTCTGTTGTTATCTGGTGTGTTGCTGAAATTTATAGATGATGAATGCATATATGTGAGGTTCTGGCCCCGGATGAACTGCAGTCATAGAATGGAATAGTCTATTCTCAGATGGCTGGCTTGGACCGGGACCAAAAGGCGTGACAAGAACAGATTGAGCTCACATGAAATGAGTCCAGTGGACTCATCGTGCTTGCCATTGTCCTGAATTTACATTCTTTTTTCTGCCCCTTGATTGATGGTTGTAGCGCAAGTAGGAATATATAGTACATGGATCCACATGCACGGAGTGAGTAGGCGACGAATCAAAATTAGTGGAAATTTCGCACGGACGTTTTAAGCTAAGTGAATATGGTGGCGGTTGGGGCATTTCGTAGGAATGGAAGGCGGCTAACACCATCTCGTTAGGTGTGTTTTTACATCTCCGTCGAGGGTAATTAATAAGGAGCTTTGTTTGCGTGGTCGGTCCCTCTCTCTTTGGTTGCGGTCTGCCAACCTTGGCCTGATGCCTCAACATCAGGCATGGATCTTACCATGTTAATTAATTAGGTTGAAGGCAGAGAAAGCATCGACATTAGCCACAAATAGCATATCATACATACCAAAAGGCTGCCACCCTGATGGGAGGGGGGGTGATGTACCAGTCAACTTGCCTAATTTTAAAATGCTAGTTAGTTGCTAATTTTTAAATGACCACATGGTTTTTAAATAATAATGACCCTTAACTTTATCAAGCCGATCCATACATGCTACCCAACACCCAAATGCAATGAACCAGCCAATGCCCAAGGCCGAAGCAACCATCTTTTTTTTTAGGGATAATTGTATTCATACCCTTAGTTGTGTCCCCCCCAACCGAATTGCCCCTAGTTTTTGAAAACACGTGGTCTTGCCCAACCCACTTTGTCGTCTTGTGCTTTTGCCCTTTGACCGTTTGACCGTCACTTTGAAAACTTCATAACTAATTCATACTAAATCAGAAAAATGCAAATAAGATACCAAAATGTTTGGAAAAACATCATCTGTATGTCAATGTCACTTGCATTCATGACAAAAGTGTTGGTAAGTGCTCATCCGAGTTTTAGCTCTTATCATACCACCACGAACAGGAAAATCTAAAAAAAATCAAGAAAAATTTTGTGGCAAAGAATTGCAATGTTTTAAGTGCTTGCCAAGTTTCATGAGGGAATGACATTCGTGGAAATCATGGCAAAAAAAACAATCTATTTTTGAGTGTTCATTGTTTTTTTTTGCCACAACTTCCATGAATGTCATTCCCTCATGAAACTTGGTAAGCACTTAAAACATTTGCAATTCTTTGCCACCAATTTTTCTTGAATTTTTTTAGATTTTCCTGTTCATGGTGGTATGATAAGAGCTAAAACTCGAATGGGCACTTACCAACACTTTTGTCATGAATGCAAGTGATATTGACATACAGGTGATGTTTTTTCAAACATTTTGATATCTTATTTGCATTTTTCTGATTTAGTATGAATTAGTTATGAAGTTTTCAAAGTGACGGTCAAACGGTCAAAGGGCAAAAGCACAAGACGACAAAATGGGTTGGGCAAGACCACGTGTTTTCAAAAACTAGGGGCAATTCGGTTGAGGGGGACACAACTAAGGGTATGAATACATTTATCCCTTTTTTTACGGGACTGAAGCAACCACCTTAATGCGCTGATATGACTTTGAGCCCATCAATCCACCAAGAATTAACGGTCAAGATTCGAGATGATATCTGGAACAACCATATGTACATTTTCCTTCCACCTACAAAGTTGCAGGAAAATGTTGACGGAGCAACGTCAGCAACCCTGCGTCACTGATGTGCACGTTGTTTAGCTTTCAGCTACCGATGTTTCCTGGAAAGAGAGTCAAGCAACAGACCAAGCGAATCTCTGAAGTGGATACCACCAATTACCACGTAGCCATCGATCACCGGCTTATGGTCCAGTCTAAAAGCCAGAAATAAAATGCGCTGTCATAAAGGAAATCGCAAAAGTCCAATATCGCGACGACTGGACAGACATTCTTCTCAAGCAGGCACGTGGGCAAGAAGAAGCCACGAACCTTCCTCAAACTTCGAAACTTCAAAATCCAAGCCAGAAATTATTGCAAATCTTACGCGCGTCCAAGAAGACCAAAGAGTTCAGAGCTTCACCTACAAACACATGCACATAGTACAACTTTACCTGCTACTCACCCTACATACACCTACTGTACTCATCCGCGAAAAGCATGCCTTCTCAGTAAATCTGTAGCACAAGAGGTCGATAGACATCAACCCGATCGAATCGTATCAGCGGCCTTCGTCGATGACGGAGCCCAGGAACGGCGAGGAGGTGTGGGACGAGGACGAATTGGGCCCTGGAGCCGAGCTCGACTGCCCGCTGACGTCGGTGCTCATGTAGGTGGTGTTGCCGCCCTTGATCTGCCACTCGGTGATGTAGCTCGGCTTGGTCACCACGTCGGGAGCCTCGACGTCCCCCGTCAGCATCGCGACCACCCTTGACATGGAGGGGCGCTGGTGGGGCGAGCCCTGGGTGCAGAGGAGCGCCACCTTGATGGCCCGGAGCACCTCCTCGCTGTCGAACTCTTCCAGCCTCGGGTCCACCACGTCCAGCGGGTGGTTGTCCTCGTACAGTTCCCACACCTGAAAACATTCAGATGGTACGCTGGGGTTAACTTGATTCAATGGTGTTTTATTCAGGGGAATCATTTCGTTTTTACTTGTTGTAGGAGCTTACCCATTCGAAAATATAAACCTTGTTCTCGTCCTTCGTACTGTAGTTTGGTCTCCCAGCTAAAGTCTCCAATACCACGACGCCGAATGCAAACACGTCAATCTTCTCTGTCATATGGCCTCTCATGGCATACTCGGGTGCGAGATAACCACTTCAAGAAGGAGACGACAAACGCCGTCAGCATACATATGAAAATACTACGTAAACATAAAAGTTGAGAAGGTGGAAATACACTTACAATGTACCAGCAACCTTGGTGCTCACATGTGTCTTCTGGTCATCATAAAGTTTGGCGAGCCCGAAATCCGAGATCTTAGGGTTGAGATTGGCATCAAGTAAGATATTGCTGGCCTTGATGTCCCTATGCACAACACGGATGCTAGACTCTTCATGAAGATAGGACAGACCTCTTGCCACGCCTAAGCATATCTCAAAACGCGTTGGCCAGTCTAGGCTTGACTTTCCTTTGCCTGCAAATTTTAAGGTTTTAGTTGTTTATACTAATTAAGCCTGAATCTGCAGATATTTAGCTCCATTAATCAGAAGAAGTTATACCAAATAGAGCATGGTCCAGGCTTCCATTCTCCAAGTACTCATAAACCAGCAGTGGCTTATTGCCCTCAAGGCAGCAACCATACAACTTCACCAGATTACGGTGCTGCACTCGAGATATTGTTTCTATTTCCGTTGCAAATTCCCTTTTTCCCTGATTAGATTTTTCAGACAGCTGCTTCACTGCCACGAACCTACCATCAGTCAATTTTCCCTGCAAAAAGGCGACATTTTTCAACAATGAGATTTCAGGTACCGCACTGCCAAACATGATTTGCTCCATATACGCTGAAAAAAAAACCCTCCCTTCATTTTTGAAATGTTACCGACAAGTATGTGAACAAATAGAGATACAAAAAATAATTCGTATAAGCAGGTCTGTCTTCTGATGTTTACGTGTACTACTAGCTTGTCTAAAGTTACTTCCAGAATGAAAACTTTAAAGAAAATTCAAGACTGAATGTATGGGATGAACCGACCTTATAAACCGACCCATATCCTCCTTGACCAAGAAGGTTATTAGGACTGAAATTATCAGTGGCTGACCTCAGTTCACCATAACTGAGGACATTAGGTCTTCCCACAATACTGTACAGCTCTGCAAGACATCAGAAAAATATAACAAGCTTACTTCGACTACTCCTTTGCTCAGTGAGAATACAATGTGGTCCTAGTGTATCCCATACCTTCTTGCTCCAATGATAGTTTTCTCTTTTTCTGCCTCCAAACAAAGATCCCCGCAAATGCTACCAATCCCAAAACTGCTAGACCAACTATAACTCCGGCAATCACGCCTGTTTTACTACCATTCTTCTTTGCCGCAGCATTACGCACTGTAGGGGTGAAATCTGATAAAAAGTTCACTTGTTAGAAACATGTGATGTCAACAGTCAGTATATTTCAAGTGAAGTTAAATGAAAGGTCCGACTATGTGCAAACTGGTTGGTGTATCACATCTTAAATGTCAAGTTATACATGTATTAGGTATTTCACTTCTCTAAAAATTTCTTACAGAAATTTAACTCCATACCTAGCATTCCTGAGCAGTTTGTTTAGTATATTTGATTTACTAGCTCTCTTATGAATGTCTAACAAATGTAATAGGTAATAAAGTAGTGGTAATAGGCAAAATGATATTTCTATCAAGCATCTCATTTTTTATTTTTTATTTTTTTGCATGTAAGCATCTCATTTATTTCGATGAACAATATCCAAATGTTTTAGTTTGAGCAAAGCCTGACTAGATGTGTTTCCACATTCCATAGTACTGAAACTAGAATAATTAGAAGTTCTATAACAGTTATGAGTACATCAAGGACTAAATGAAATATGTACAGATCAACCCTCATTTTCATATTAACGCTCTAGTATTTCCCTTTGCTATTATTTCAAGTTGCATAGCATTACATTCAGCATAACTTAGTATGTATTTCTACAAAGTTAGTTTCGAGAATATATGCTAGTCGGTATTAAAACCATTATTGCAAGTCAAGGGAAGTACTTGGTGTTGCACTCAAAGCTGAGATCGCAGGCCCGTAGTAGCCTTGAGTAGGAATGCAGCAAGTGCCCTTGCCGGCCCAGAAGAGATGAATCTCAAGAAAGTTCTTCGTGACAGGAACAATGTACTGCTTCCTAACAGCAGTGTAAGATTTCCCGCCTGCCGTCTTCCTTATGTCGAAGTTCTGTTCTTTACGCACACCCTATACCAACAAAATCAAGAATAAAATAATATTGAGCAGGTTATAAGCTAATAGTATTGGTTATCACTTATAAGGGGGACAGGAACCTACCTGAACATATATATCGAAAACCCTTCTCCCTGTGCTCTTCCAAGACTGACCGTCTGGGAAGTCAAACTCTGCAAATTGTAGTGTAACTGTATAGTTTCCATTTTCAAGTCCAATACCAAAGTATCTTAAGGATGACGGTGACATCCTTGCATTCCGGAACAGTTCTGTATCAAGTGTATTCAGAAACTGGCGTGAACTGTAGATTATATAACTGCCATTTTGTGCATCCATGAACCTTCCAACATTGCTAACACCCCATGTTTGTGCTCCTGTAACATAAAATGACGCAGGTCCAAGACTTGCATCATCAGATTCGTAGAAAGAATTATCTGAGCCTGATACGGGTCGCCTACTACCAGAGTCCACAGCAAATGAAGAAGCTGCAAGAAGATTAAATTATTTAATACCGGTACTAGTTTAGTAAAGCTGCAGTAGCAGGTTTATAGTTCTTCAAGTAGGCATATGCTTAAATTTTCAAAAGGCAGTAGTCTCACACTGTGGCGAACCAAGAAAACATGGTGTATTACGCTGAAGGCACCCCCACCCCGTAGGTAAGACACTGCAAATGTAACAGAGTGACATTTTGAACCCAAAATAAAAGCCAAAAGAATCTACTAATTATACTTAAGATGTTGAGGACATATTGAAATATGGCCGAACCTGTTGCTGGAACTATCAGCCACGAAATTATTTGTCACCAGATTCCTAAGTAGAAGGAAATTAGGCAAAAAAATCAGAATGCATTGTTCGTACTTCATAGCATATTAGGGCTTCTTTGCAATAGTTTAAACACTCCCTCCATTTTTATATACAAGGCCACAAACTCAAATTACAGGTACCAAGGTAAAATTTAATACATGTTTTGCAACTCAACTTTTCTTTTCGTTTACTGTGATCATTAATACACCGGATGCATGCAAGAAAACTGAATGGAGGAAGCAGCTAAGTGTCATTATGACTACATGCATGCAAGTATTAAACATGTTGCTAGTACGAAAAAACATCATTAATTTTGCCTCGATTACTGTTGGTGGCCTTGTATAGATGCAAAATGTATATTTCATAGTGGCCTTGTATAAGTAAATGGAGGGAGTAAGAAAAGTTAATTTATGCATAAATTTTGAGCTAGACTGTAAGACTAATTTCTCCTTAGTCCTTTCACACACAGTAGTAGCCATAGGCATCTTAAACAATTTTATAAATACTTGTAAGATAAACACACCAAAACAGCCTTTCAGATTTATCAAATATGATTCTAGCATATTTCACCTGTACACTATAAACCTAGCAAGTAAGCTCAGGTGCCTAACCTAGACCAAACGTGCCCTTAATTGGGCTATATTTAGTTGAGCAAAAAAGGAAAGTTTCAGAATTTGGAACTTACAATTGTGAATCTTTAGCCCAAGAAGGAACAGTTCCTGAGAGCTGGTTGTAAGAAAAATCTCTATACAAAGTAAAAATATGAAAGCACCATTAGAGATTAAATAAACACCTTCCTTCATTTATTGTGTAAATAAAATTAACCACATTACATACAAATTTTTAAGCGAAGATCCTATTGAGCTTGGGAGATTTCCTGAAAGGCTATTATTCCCAAGAAATCTAGTCACAACAAAATTTATGAACATTAGCTACAAGAATGATGAAAGCCTTCATTTCATAGAAATATGCTTTGCAAGTCAAGATAGTCCATACAAGAACTTTAGTGAGTTCAGATTCAACAAGGTTTGTGGTACTTGGCCTGTGATATTGTTGAAACTCAAATCCCTGTAACAAAAAAAAGCGAGAAGGAAGGATGTCATCAACCAATGTATAATCTATAGCGATGCATTTAAGTATCTTGCACGGAAGGAATTTGGCTGTAGTTTATTATGGAAATAAAATGCTTACAGTAAGTTTAAACTCGTCAACTTTGAAAAGTCAATCGATGAAAGCTTATCAGATATCCTGCAGTTCCTCAAAACCCTGCAAAAAGAAAAAAAACATGTTGCATGTTTTAGGATTGACGAACCTGTCGAGTTACATCAAATTGGGATTGTAATCTGAGCCATTAAGTGAATAACAAGTTATGCATACAAGGTGCTCAAAGATGTCATGTTATTGACGAATGCCAGTGAAGAAGAACTCCCATTTAATATATCACCGATTCGTCTGCACCATAGAAGTAGATTATTAACTATCCCTGCTGCAACCTTGACATTTAAGAATGACATTTAGCTCTTATCACCGGCAGTAGGCACTTACAAGCTTGTCAATTGGGCAAGATTGGAAAGAGTAGCTGGAATCGGACCTTCGAAAGAATTGCCTTGAAACCTCCTACAATGTCATAGTTCTAGTTAGTCACTTTAAGCATCCTTTGTTGACGGATTTAGTAACCTAGTAGTGAAAGAAAGGACATCTCTATTCTTTGGAAAACAAAAGAATGTGAATATATGTAGCTAGAAGTACGACTTACTTCTGAAGAAACGACAGAGTATTGAAAGTGATTCAATGCTTATTAATCAACTTATCCAAACCTAGCAATCATCTAAGCTTTAACTACTTGAAATGACTCTCCCACTTCAACACCAATTTATGTTTTTCACAAACTAAAGCTTGGCTTGTAGCCTTGTAGGTATCGGTAGTAAACTGCACAAATATTCTCCGAAAACTTACCCGAAGAAACAAATATTCTTTGCAATTGTGTAAATAACGTATTCATATTACTTGCAGCATTTTTATATTTTTAGAGAATTGCTATAAATGAGATCACTGGCAATCTTACAGGTCTGTTAAACTCCAGCTCCCAATATAATCTGGTATCTGGCCAGTAAAATCATTATCTGATGCCCACCTAAACAAAAAGCAGAAAAGTACAATAAGATGGGATGGTGTGAAACACTATAATGTCAACAACACATCAATTATAGGCATACAATATTTTCATTTTCGTAAGACTGGAAAGTGACGCTGGTAGTGGGCCACTAAGGCTAGCACTGTCGATGTACCTGCAAGTGATAAATACAAAAACAGCACAAATTAGACATTGAGATGACACTAGCCCAAGCCAAAAAAAAAATATCGCTTGGCAGAAGGGAAAAGGAGTGCCCAGAATTCAGTAAATACGTACATTTGTTCAAGTTTGACCAGGTTTCCCAACTCCGAAGGTAGTGAGCCATTAAATTTGTTTGAGCCAATGCCCCTAAAAGTACACCAAGAATTTCAGGTTAGACATGCGAACTTGACAACTACTATAATCTATATTCTAAGAAGCATGAAATTTATCATCATAGTTACCCTTCAACCCGAGTTTAACTAAGTCCTCGGTACAAGAAGTCAAGAATAGACAACGAATGAAGATCTCACTAACAGTTTCAGAGTCCTTTATTGAATCTTGCAAACTTGAGGTCGGTGACATATTAAACAATTCTCCATCTCTTGATCATTTATACAACCAATTGATATTTATTTTTGTTTTTTATTAATTAAAGATATAATGCAGTTCTCTGATGAAATAAATAAATTACTAAAGGTATGTCTCTTACAGTGATACAAGATCCGTAAGGTTCCCGAGCTCCTTTGGTAGAGGTCCAGATAACGCATTGATGCCCAAACTCCTAATATGTTCAATACAGTAAGTGTTAAATTAAATGACAAGAAACAAATCTATTTATTTGATGCAATCATTTTTTGAGTTCTGAATCGTACAAGTACTGCATCTGATCCAGCTTCCCAATGAGCGATGGTATAGGCCCTGTTAAGTAATTTTGTGCTAAATTCCTGGAACAACATCAAATCAGATCTAAGAAATAATTGAATTTAGTGTGAAATTGGCATATTATACAGAATGTCTTTTTCACGTTAGCACAGCAGAGCATAAGAAATCATTGCCACTATAAGTATATATAATCGATATTGTGGGCGGTTCCCTTAATGGAATCATCAGGGATGCTAAAAAACATTGAAGATATTGGTGACAATTAACTGAAATTATGCAGCGATCATCTACGAGCACTTTAAAAACAAATATGAGGGCAATGGAAAAAGCTAGAATGTTTAAACTTCGGTGGCAGACTTAATTGGCAAACCGCCAACTCTGTCCTAGAGACCATTTCACGTTTGAAAGTTGAGAGGAGAGGACATACAAATTGGTGAGGCTGGTGAGGTTCCACAGCTCTTCTGGTATGGGGCCGACCGCGTCCAAGGCGTATATTCTCCTGCATTGACAAGCATCCCGTCAGCTATTGGCTGCGTAGGCATTTCATCGAGCAGGCTGGGCGCGGCGGGCACTTACAGCCTGGTGATGCGGCAGAGGGAGGCGTTGCCGGTGGAGCAGACGCACTTGATGGCCGGGTTGAAGTTTGGGTCGTTGTCGATGTCGGTGTCGTCCGTGGCGGCGCCGGTGCAGAGGTTGCCGCTGATGTTCCATGAGGAGGACGCCTTCTGGCCGAGCTTGGCGAACACCGCGTTCAGCGCCGCCGCTGCATGCGAGAGCAAAACCATGTCATCATCAGTCATCAATCATCAAATCAGAAAGAGAAAAAGGGCAATCCACGTCGGCGCTCAACCGTCCGATGGGGATCCAACGGCCTAGAAGGAGGAGCGGTAGCAGCTAGCCGAAACCAGCTAGTAGACGAAACCGGACATGGTTTCTGACTTTTCTTCGTCGATGAGCCAAAGTCAAACGCCGAAATGAAACACGGCCATCGAGGTGCGGCGATTGACTTTTTTGACCGAGACGCCCGAACGAACAAGCTACTACAAGTTTGTTGTGACGGCAAGATCTTGCGCTCATTCAAGCTCGCAAAGGTGGTGGGGAATTGGCGAATTAGGCGGCCGGATTTGCTCAGCGGCAGCAGTTGATCATCTAAACAGAGGCGATAATCGACGGTTCCGACGACCGCAGAAGGGCAGGATGAAGAGAATGGACCAAGAAACTGGCTGTGGCTGGTCGATTCGAGCAAGATGCGGTCAGAGTTGAGGAACGAGCAGCGCGAGAGACATGTTCGCGTGGATCAACAAGAGCGAGACAGGGGTTGAGACAAGGAACGGAATCTTACCGTCGCCCGGATGGGTCCGCTGAGCATGGGCGGCCGCCGCGAGAAGCAGCAGCGCGAGCGCGAGCCCGGCGCCATGGCCATGGAGGAGTTGGCTCCCCCGCCTCATCTCCCTCCCTCTCGCTTTGCTCTGTCTGCCTTCTAGGAGTAGAGTAGGTCTCTAGCTCAGCCTAGCTCGACGGCCCCTTTCTTTGTGATGACTTGCGAAGGATGGGAGCCGGGACAATCAGGAAGAAGATAAAACCTCACTCGGAAAGGGACATGTGTGCGTTGGGGTGCTCCTGGACCTGGCTGGACGCATGTACAGTACAGACGACGATGATGGTTGATGGGTAGGTACATGTATCCTGACAGTGCCAGGTAGTACAGACACGTACAGGTTACAGGAAAACGGCATCTTGATCGTCTCCCTCGTCCCCAATTGCCCAAGTGGGAGTAGTATACAGCACCTCGATTCAATGAACACGTGTGCTTTAGGTTTTAAAAAAGGGGTATAATCTCCGATGTCGGACTGGAATTGGATGACTGCGGCCGCCACCCTCACATTGCGATGATCCAGATTTCGATCCACATACGACCGTTGCTAGTTGCGACGCGAGGAAGCTGCCAAGCTTTGACACTTCACCCCCCGCGTGCGCGCGCCGCAGAACGGGAAGAGGTCTCACCTTTGTTTATTTTTCCTTTTGATTTTGACTTAGAGAGGATTAGTATATTAAGCTCGTCGTGTAAGGCCAACTCCACCGCGAGACCCCAAACGGACGTCCGCTTTTGTCCGTTTGGGGATCAATTGGGGCGGACGTTCGGGGGGCGGACAGGCGTCTGGAGCATCTGCGTCCAACGCATAGAAGGTGTCCCGACCCCAAACGGACGCGCCCAGGCCCACGTCGAGCTCCTCCGCCTCGCCGCCGCGCCCCGCCATGCCACGGTTTGCTGCTCTCCTCCCATGAACGCCTCCGTCAAGCTGCATATCGCCCGCGCGAGGCGTGCCCACGCCGCGCACGTCCTCCGCAGTGCCGCCCGCGCGCGCAGCCCACCACGATGTCGCTCCAGACCCGCCGGAACGGCCCCCACAGGCCGACCCGCCTCGCTGTTGGCCCGCTCCGTCCCTCCTCACCACCTGCCCGCCCCGTCCCGGCGTGGACGTGGGCAACGTGGTGCGCCGCGAGGCCGGCCTCCAGCGACGGCGGCGGAGCGCAGCATCGGCGGGCGCGCGCGGCGGGCTCGCTCGGCGGGAGGCTGGCTCGCGCGGCGGGCGGCGGCGCGGGAGCAGAGCGGGCGGCGGGCGACTGGAGCAAGAGTAGAGCGAGCGCGGGGCGGGCGGCGGCCCGACCGGCGGGGCTGCGGGGCGGGTGGCGGCGCGACCGGCGCGCCTGCGGCGGGCGGCGGGCGCGGGGTCTGTGGCGGCGAGAGCGCGGGGCGACCGGCGGGGTTGCGGCGCCGCGAGCGGCGGGGCTGGCGAGCGCGACAACTATCGCGTCGAAAGGGTTTGAAGGCAGTCTCACTGATTCGTGGGCCAGCGGGCGGACGTAGCGGACGACGAGAGCGTCCGCCCGTGTCCGAGAGACGCATTTGTTGCGCAAATTTGCGCCAGGTTTGGGGTTGAGCCGGACTAAAACACACATGTGCGGACGATTTTGTCCGTTTGCGGTTTAGCGTTGGGCCGAGTTTTACCCCAAACGGACGTCCACGGACGATTTGGGGTCGCGCGGTGGAGTTGGCATAAGGCCAACTCCAGCGCGTGACCCCATCGCGCGGTGGAGTTGGCATAAGGCCAACTCCAGCGCGTGACCCCATCCCGTCCGTCCTAGTCCGTTTGGGGTAGAACGGACGAATAGCGCAGCCCACGCGCGGCCCCAAGCGGACAAATGTCCGGTTTTCGTCCGTTTTCGACTCATTCCCGGCCCAAACTTGCGCCGCGTTTGGGGTGAAATGGACATCGCGCGGACGGGCTGGACGCACGCCCTTGTCCTCCCCGTGGCCCGCCTGTCGGAGACACTAGCACTCCATTCGCCTCCAACCCCTCCACCCGCTCTCCCCCGCCCCACCCCGTCGTCGGCGCCGTCACTATTCTCCGGCCGCCTCCTCACTGCTCACCCCCCGGCCGTCCATACCAAACCACGTCTCGAAATGGCCGCCACCACGCCCGCGCGTTCGTAGGAGTTTTGGCCGTCGGTTGGAGGAGTTTTGGCCGTCGCCGTCGTAGCCGGTGCCAGAGGGGATACGACCGCCGTCGACGGCTATGGACCACGACAGCTTCCGTCAGGTGCTCGAGAGCGGCCTGTAGCCGGCCGCCAACCACCCATGCTGCATCGAGGTGATCATCGCGGCCTCTTAGCCACCACGACTGCAAGGTGTTTGACACTTTGCCCACAAAAGGTATGGACAGTGGAGATGAATTTTTCTTCAACCACTTCATTTATTCATCGGACGATTCGTCCTCGGATGACGAAGATCTTGTGGTGGCTGCACTGGTCGTTCACGACCACATTCAACGGCAGCTTCCTCGGTACAGGGGGTCACTCCCTGGCCATGCTCCCAACCTGAACCACAACAGAGAGAGAGGCCACGCCCTGCTCTATGCCGATTACTTTGCGAATACCCCGCTCTTCAAACTGGATAAATTCCGTCGCCGTTTTCGTATGGCAAGGCATGTGTTCAATCGTATCCGAGAGGGAGTGGTTGCTCATGACCCATACTTCGAGTGCAAAACGGATGCCCTTGGCAAGCTTGGATTCTCCTCTTATCAGAAATGCACCGCGGCCATCCGCATGCTTGCATATGGAATTCCAGGCGATCTGGTGGATGAGTACGTGCGCATGAGTGAATCCACATGCCTGTTGTCACTGTACAGCTTCTGCAAGGCCGTGGTGGCAGTGTTTGGCCCTGAGTACTTGAGGCAGCCAAATGCCGCTGATACAGAAAGGCTGTTGGCGATCAACACCGATAGAGGCTTTCCAGGCATGCTTGGCAGCATAGATTGTATGCACTGGGAGTGGAAGAACTGTCCATTTGCTTGGCAGGGCCAGTACAAGGGGCATGTTAAAGCGTGCACTGTCATATTAGAAGCGGTGGCTTCACAAGATCTTTGGATATGACATTCTTTCTTCGGCATGGCAGGTTCTCACAATGATATCAACGTGCTGCATCGCTCTCCAGTCTTCGCAAGGCTTGCAGAAGGCCACTCCCCACCAGTCAACTTTGAGGTCAATGGCCACCACTACAACAAGGGATACTACCTAGCTGATGGTATATATCCTTAGTGGTCAACTTTTGTGAAGACAATCTCGAAACCCCAAGGTGAGAAGAGACAGAGATTTGCCCAAATGCAAGAGAGTGCTAGAAATGATGTGGAGCGTGCTTTTGGTGTGCTTCAATCCCGATGGGGTATCGTTCGACACCCTGCACTGACATGGGATGAAGGGAAGCTTTGGGAGGTGATGACTGCTTGTGTGATCATGCACAACATGATCGTCGAGGACGAGCGTGATAACAACATCTTCGACCAAGGATTTGATTTTCAAGGGGAAAATGTTGAGCCCATGCACCAAGAACCGGCCACGTTTGAACAGTTTACCCAATTCCATCGTGAACTACGTGATTGGCACACTCATTTGGATCTTCAAAATGACTTGGTTGAGCACATGCGGAATCACATTGGCAACCAATAGATGTATTGGTTCATCAATGTTATGCAAGACAATTTCGATTTGGTTGTAAAACTATTTTATTCGAGACAATTTCGATTTGGTTGTAAAACTATTTGGACGTGCAAACTTGTTTGAGATATGAATATATGACATATTGGCCGTGGCGGACAGGATGGGGCCAAAGGATGCGTCCGCGTGTTGGGCGCATGGCCACCTCATCCCCGGGAAAGGCCCGGACACGACCCCATAGCACTACCCAAACGGACAGAATCCGAGCAAAACGGACGTCCGGATGGGGTCGTGCACTGGAGTTGGCCTAAGGGGTCAGTTTTATGCTGGACGAAAGAGGATGGCGTGCGACGTACGTTGCCGTGTCTTGTTCGCCGCGGACCTAGCGGCGGCGAGACAGATTACGCTCGTCGACGGCATCCTCTGGCTACGGAGAGATGCACTCCGAATCGTACTCCTGGACACGAAGGGCGCCACAGTGGATGCGTGTTTTCTTAGGTCAGGCGAATCAATTGACATCGAGGATATCATCTCCTTCCCGTGCCATTTGCTAGGGTTTGAGATAGGATTCCGACCGATGCCACGGCGACCGGAGGAGCGGAGGCGCCGTTGCGCGGTGTAGCCGTGTCGACGAACGTTGAGTGCGACACGTCGGCTGCGGTGCACGGTGAGCCGGGCATGCGAGTCCTAGCACGCACCGCTACCCCCCTTCCCTGACAGCTGGGCCGGGGGTGCTTGGGCGAGGACCGGTCCGCCATGGGGTCGATGTTTGACATGTGGTGGAAGGGGGATCCGACCGCCATGGATCGAGCGGACCTAGGGTTTCGGGGGCTGAGGCAGGTATTAAACGCGCGACCACTCCCAATCCTCCCATTTTGGATCTTGACGAATGCCTCTCTCACTTCTGGGACGCCCCCCTCCCCCCTGCCCGCCAGATCTAGGGTTCATCGATCCTTTTCGTGGTGCGAGGGTAAAATCCATGGCGATGTTCGCCCTTTTGCTCAAGTAGTTACATCCCCTACTCTCCCTTCTACACCCACTCTGCCTCATGCGAATAGATCCACAGAGGTCGCCATGGCCGTGGAGCCGGTCGTTTTGATTGTGGTCGTGGACGCAGCTTCGATTCTCACGTCTGGAAGCGCAAGGCGGAGACGGGAAACTCTTTGACGGCGAGGGTTTCTGGATCTCGTGATTCCGGATTCGAGAAATGGGACGAGGCGGCCGATGGGATGCATGCTGCCTCCACTCACCAGGAGCGGTGGGGTGGGGGCGGCAGCAGCTTGGCCTCTCCACAAGATGCTGCGGATGCGGGCGGGAAGCGCGCTGATACGTCTCCGTCGTATCTATAACTTTTTATTATTCCATGCCAATATTATATAACTTTCACAAACTTTTGGCAACAATTTATGTGATTTATTGGACTAACATATTGATCCAGTGTCCAGTGTCAATTCCTGTTTGTTGCATGTTTTTTATTTCGCAGAATACCCATATCAAACAAAGTCCAAACGCGATAAAAATTTACGGAGAATTATTTTGGAATATATGTGTTTTTTGGGAAGTGGAATCAACACGTCATGATGCATGAGGGGCCCACAAGCTCGAGGGGCACACCCAGCAGGCTTGTGGGCCTCCTGTAAGGCGGTTGGTGCCCTTCTTTGGCCGCAAGAAAGCTAATATCCGGATAAAAATCGTGTTAAAATTTCAGCCCAATCGGAGTTACGGATCTCTGGGAATTTAAGAAACGGAGAAAGCCAGAAAACAGGAACGTGAAATAGAAGAGAAACACACACACACACACACACACACACACACACACACACACACACAGATATCCAATCTCGGAGGGGCTCTTGCGCCTCCACCTCCATGGAGGCCAAGGACCAGAGGGGAAACCCTCCTCCCATCTAGAAGGAGGCCAAGGAAGAAGAAGAAGGAGGGGGGCTCTCTCCCCCTCTCTCCCGGTAGCGCTGGAACGCCGTCGGGGCAATCATTGTGACGACGATCTACACCAACAACTTTGCCGCCGTCATCACCAACTCTCTCCCCCTCTATGCAGCGGTGTAATACCTCTTCTCCCCACTGTAATCTCTACTTAAACATGGTGCTCAACACTATATATTATTATCCAATGATATGTGGTTATTCTATGATGTTTGAGTAGATCTGTTTTTTCCTATGGGTTGATTGATGATCGTGATTGGTTTGAGTTGTATGTTTTATTTTGGTTTTGTCCTATGGTGCCCTTTGTGTCGCGCAAACATGGGGGATTCCGGCTATAGGGTGTTGCAATATGTTCATGTTTCGCTTATAGTGGGTTGCGTGAGTGACTGAAACACAAACCCGAGTAAGTGGGTTGTTGCGTATGGGAGTAAAGAGGACTTGATACTTAATGCTATGGTTGAGTTTTACCTTAATGATCTTTAGTAGTTGCGGATGCTTAATAGAGTTCCAATCATAAGTGCATATGATCCAAGCAGAGAAAGTATGTTAGCTCATGCCTCTCCCTCGTATAAAATTGCAATAATGATTACCAGTCTCGTTATCCATTGCCTAGGGACAAATAACTTTCTTGTGACAAAAAGCTCTCTACTGAAACTAACTTAATTGTTTCTTTATCTAAACAGCCCCTAGCTTTTATTTACGTGCTCTTTATTATCTTGCAAACCTATCCCTTTACACCTATGAAGTACTTCTAGTTTCATACTTGTTCTAGGTAAAGCGAACATTAAGCGTGCGTAGAGTTGTATCGGTGGTCGATAGAACTTGAAGGGAATATAAATTCTACCTTTAGCTCCTCGTTGGGTTCGACACTCTTACTTATCGAGAAAGGCCACAATTGATCCCCTATACTTGTGGGTTATCAAGACCTTTTTCTGGCACCGTTGCCGGGGAGCAATAGCGTGGGGTGAATATTGTCGTGTGTGCTTGTTTGCTTTATCACTAAGTAGATTTTATTTTCTGTTCTAAGTTGTTCTCTATCTTTAGTTATGGATATGGAACATGAAATACCAAAAAAAATTAGGTGTACTTGCTACTCATGGAGATGGGGAACGTCCTAAAACCCTCGATGCTCGTTATGTGGAAAATATTAAACTACTTTGATAATCCCAAGAAAACCCCATTCAACTTGATAATGGGAGACACATTGGATCAACATGAATACTTTAGGGATTATCGCGTGACTCAAAAAGGGAAACTCTTATGGGATCAAATTGGAATGTTGCATTGGTATGCTTGGGATATATGCTTGAGATATGATTATATGTGTTGCTCTAGGATGAAGGCTCCACACCTTCCCTTTTCATGTGAATTTAATGATAATGAAACATTGGCTTCTTATGCTAATGGTAGGTATGATTACTATGATGCGGAACGAATAAAAGAATTTGTTGCTTTTAAGGGTGCTTATGAAATTGAAAAGTATGAGGATTGTGATGATGTTGTTTACAGATCTGAAAATTTTGCTATACTTAAATATTGCTAAGAGTGGATTAGCTACCCGTGCCTACCTTCTAATGAGAGTAACTCTTCAACTCATATATTGTTTAATTTCCCTTCATGCTTATTGATGACCCACAAGTATAGGGGATCTATTGTAGTCCTTTCAATAAGTAAGAGTGTCGAACCCAACGAGGAGCAGAAGGAAATGACAAGCGGTTTTCAACAAGGTATTCTCTGCAGGCACTGAAATTATCGGTAACAGATAGTTTTGTGATAAGGTAATTTGTAACGAGTAACAAGTAACAAGTGTAGCAAAGGTCGAACAAGGTGGCCCAATCCTTTTTGTAGCAAAGGATAAGCTTGGACGAACTCTAATATAAAGCAAAGCTGTCGGCGTGCGACACCTATGGGACCCTCAAAGAATCCCTTTACGATTCGGCAGGGGGAGAGGTATGCGCAAAGAGCAGAACCAACGATCGACGCGCGGGCGATTTTACCCAGGTTCGGGCCGCTAATCAGCGTAAAACCCTACTCCTGCCTTGTTTTATTATGAATGTTCTTGAGCCCAGGCTTCAGGAGCGCTTGCAATGAACAATACGTTCAAAGAGCAGCTACGCATGCAGAATGGGCCAGAAGCTCCTCCTCCCCCTGTAGCAGTTGCCTTGGGCCTCCTTTTATATGCCCAAAGGAGTCACCACAGTGGCAAAATGTATATACATTGAGGTGTAAAGCAGCTATAGGGTTATCATACCTAACCACTGACGGATTAGGACGAACGCATTTAATGCACCGTGAGGTGTCCGTTTAGGTGTCCTCACTTTCTTGGGGATGGAAAAAGGGGCCATCCCATCAGCACCGCTTAGGCTCTCCTCCACTGGCGCGTTGCCACGCATCCAAAGGAGGACCCAGAATGTTGGGCTTGTTGCTGTGCCAGAGCGGTGACACAACAACAGCATCTTGCCGGGCGCCGAATCTTGCCGGGCGCCGAACCTTGCTGGGCGCCGAATCTTGCCGGGCTTCGCAGGTCACCCCGGCAAGATCTTGCCGAGGAAGCTGGCTTTCGGGTTCTAGCTCTCCTTATCTGCTGATCCTCAGATCTTTGACTTGAGAATTTCTTTGGTAGCCTGAGTCAACCTCGAATTGTTCCCCGACAAGCCTTGCCGCGAGTATGGCTACAACTGCCCGTGCATAAGTACGAGGTACTAACAGCCCAATACTTAGTAGACCGACAGGAGCCCCCGGGCCTAAGCCACACACGAGTGCGAGACGTTGTTGGGCTAGGCCCAAACAGTGCACGGGCACACGTGGTAGGGAATTAATTGCTCGTAAATATCCCGCTTACTGTGCCCCCCACTACGCGCGCTGAATGCGCGACGTGGGAAGCGTGCATCGAAAGGCTGCAACTGCAACACGCCTGCAGAGGCGTATTCACATTGGGGAGTAAAAGAGGCGGCCTCGCACCTTCCCCATAAAAAGGAGAAACCGCAGAGGCACAGCCTATTTACCCCCCTCTTCTTCTCAATCTGGCCGCCGCCATTGCTTTCCTTCTCTCGAGCTCAGAGCAAAGATTTCCCTCATCCGCTCGTCGCCTCCACGCCCGCTCCATCCCCGGCTTCCGCCCCTGCAGTCGCCATGCCACCAAAGACTAGCAAAGGCAAGGGCAAGGAGACGAAAGCCGATGTCCTGGAGAGCGAGCTGGTGAAGATGCGGAAGAAGTACGTCGTCTTCGCCCCGTCGCTTGATGCGAAAGCTCTGAAGAGGCGATACCAGTGTATGTGGGCGAGGGAGACGTAGGCTCACCCCGCCACTCACGTGATTCCAGGTTCTTGCTCCAAGAGTGGGTCAGACAGATATCCCTTTTTCGTCGCATATTTCTATTGCGGGCTCTGTCCCCCATTCTCTGACTTCTTCAACGACATTATGTACACATACGGCTTCCATCTTCTTGATTTCACGCCGAATGCGGTACTGTGCATGTCCATCTTTGCTCATCTTTGTGAAATTTTTGCCGGAGTGGTTCCCAATACTGCCCTTTTCCGCCACTACTTTTTCCCTCGTATCCAAAAAGGGAAGGCCCTCTCTGGTTCTATCGCCTGGATTCCAAGGGCTTGGAATAAGGAAATATACCCAGAAGGGGTTTACCACGAGAAGTGGGACGAATGGTGGGCTGAGTGGTGCTGGATCAAGGAAGCAGATCCCCATCCGTTCTGTCTGCCTCGACAGCAGAAAGCGGTCCGCGGCAGTGGCTAGAGCGATCTCGCTGCTGAAGATGAAAAACTCACAATCGCCACCACCAGGATCCTTCGCCTGAAAGCTGCCGGGCTAACAATGGAGACGATTGGCTTCGATTTCCTCCGCCGCCGCATTGCCCCCTTGCAGAATAAAGGGAGACCAGCTTGGGAATACCGAAACGCAGCAGACGTCATGAGACTGCGCCCCGGATTGAACAACAATTTGACTGCTATGCAACTTGGCGCTCTCCGTCAAAGGCTATTCCAACGCGACAACAAGCATCGGTTGCCGGCAAGAATTGTCCCTCTGTGCAACAACTCTGCCCTGGGGTCAATTATCGCTACCATGCCACTGTTCAACGCCCACAGTCTTGACGCGACATGGGTTGAGCCATCCGAGGAAGAGGCACAAAAGTTCTTTGATAACTTGACGGAGAGGGCCGTCCGGGAAGAAGCAGACCTCATCCGAGCCACCACCGACGAAGAGGTGGCATACATCGCCACTAGGGCGGAGGAGGCGAATCTTGCCGCGGAGGCTGGCAGCGCCGGCTTCACAGAATGGGAAACCAGTGACGCAGAGGTAGTGGTGGAGAAAAATCCTGCCGGGAAGGACAAGGCTGCCGGGGAACAGAGCAGCACAGCCGCTGAGAGCTCGTCCGACGAAGACGCGGCTGAAGAAGAACCGCAAGAAGAGCTCCCAGCCCCGAAGAAGACAAAGCGTGTTCTTCGAAAGGCTGCATCTGGCATCCCGGCAAGCCAACCTTCCTCGAGCAGCGAGGCTCCCGGCAAGAAAGCTGGCAATACTGTGCCGCGGCAAGGAGTTCGACAGCAACCTGCGCGGCGTGCGAGACCCACACCAGCGGCAACTGCTGAGGCGGCAGGGGTGTCTCGCACTACCGCACCGGAGGCTGAGGTGACGGAAACACGCCAACCCCCGGCGCCAAGCGACCTAGGACCCCTCCTCCGTCTCCCCACATAGACACTGCAACGGAGGTCGATTTTGACATCTCCGGCTTCAGTCCGGAGCGAGAAGAGGAAGAGTGAGTATCTTGGCACAGCCTTTATCTTCCAAATCCTGGATCAATCTTATTGACTTGCTTGTATTGTCTCTGCAGTGATGCAGAAACCTTGACGGAGAGGATGGTGAAGAGGGCAAAGACTTCTACGGGCGACGAGCCCCCGGCAGGCTTCATGAGCGCGCCGGAAACTACTACCATCAGCCCGGATCTTAGTCCTCGACACAGCCCCCAGCGTAAGTTCATTACTCTTTTTCCGTTGGGGAATGCTGAGGTTCCTATCCTTGCTGCTGATATCTTTGGGCTTGCAGGAGAAGGACGGCAACAAAGGGAGTTATCAGGAGATACCCTCGTTGCGCCACCTCTGTCAACCACATCGCCCACAAGCGCATCCCCGGCAAGAGATCACACCGACGAGCTTGTCTTGGTTGGGGAGGAGCCGACAACCACGGATACTGGCACCCTACCCCCGGCAACCGAGGTCGCCGGGAGGGGCGAGGCCACCTCTCGACAGCCCGATGCAGGTAACCAATTGCCTCAGTGCGCTTGCTATTCTTTCCTTTATCTCTCTTTCTTTTGTCTTCTTGAACTTCAATATTGATCTCATTCTGTTTCTCTCCCTTGTCCTTTAGAATTCCCTGAGATGGAGCACATGGACATCGACGCTGTCATCGAGGAGACCGCCAGGGATGTTGCCGCCGAAGACGGCAAAATCGCCGCCAGCGAGGCCGCCATGGATGCCACTGTAGAAGCCGGCGGTGCTTTTGCCAATGAGGCCGCCAGGACTGCACAGGAGGAACCCACCAAGGAGTCTACTGAAGAGGGCGGCAAGGAGGCTGGTGACCGTACTGACGGCATTCCTGCCGCAGGAGCGCCAGGCGCTGCGCCGGCCACGGAACCCCCTGCTGCTGGTGAGGCGGTTGCTGAGGATCAACTGTCAACATCCGAAGTCCCCTCATCCAGCAAATATCTCAAAGTTGGCGAGAACCTGTTTGTCAACTTGCCGGGGACGGCAAGCATTGGGGCACCGGCCGAAGGGGAAGTCTTTGATGAAGAAATCATCGCCACTGCTGGGCTCGAGATTGTTGATGATCCAAGTGCCAGCAGTGGCAAATCTGAAGAGGATCAGCTCCTTCAGGCCATGGGCGAAAATTTCCGCAAGCTCCAGGCACTTCATCTTTCTCGGAAAGAGAAAGTAGATTCCAGAATGGCAGTTGCCGAGGCGGCTGAAGCAGATTTTCAGAGGCGCGTCGAACAAATGCAGGTCTGGTATGCCGAGGCCCTCCAAGAGTTGACTGCCAGCCGGGAACAAGTGAGCCAAAACTGGACAGAGATCCTCTTGAAACAATCTGACATGGAGAAGGCGCAAGAGGAAGCTACGCAAAGAATTGCTGCTGAAGATGCTCTCCTGACGGGGCGTCGCATTGCGCTTGATGCTCACGAGGAAGACCTTGCCGCACGTGAGCAGACGCTCGCCGCCAAGCTTCGCAGCAAAGATGAAGATATCGAGAAGCTTGTCGCGCGGCGGACCCAGGAGCTGGAGCAGAAACACAAGGAGGCGCTCGAAGCTCTAACTGTAGATCACGCCGGCAAGCTCAAGGAGGCCGTCGATGCTGCCGAGGCTGCAGAGGCCGCTAAGAATGAGCTGAGCGACCAAGTCAAGAAACTGGAAGTGGATCTTGAAGAACACGGCAAGGAGCTCTCGACGCTCAAAGGTGACAGGGAAAAAACCCTCCACACCCTGGCGGAGATGCAAGTTGCCATGTCTAACAAGACCAAGCAGCTCTCCTCAGCAAATGATGCTATTGCCGATCTGAGGCTGAAGCTGACCACGTTGGAGAAGTCTCTCAAGGACGGCAGGGCCCGCGAGATGTCCCTGTGCAAAGATCCCCAGGAAGAGAGGAACCTGCTCAAGAGAGCTACCGTTGCCCAAGTTGATTACGAAAAGGGGGTGAAAATCTGGACTGGACGCCTCATCGATGCCGCGGAGAAACTGACGGCACAATTATCATCCATGGGCCTGTCAAACTTTCGATATTCCTCCGAAGAAAGAATATCCTCGAGCGCCAGGTTGACTATGTTCTTCGATAGCATCATTGATGCTCTGAAGCTGCTTCAGTCTAACCGGGCGACCCAATTGGCCAACGAGTCCCGCCAGCTTTGCCGGGCCGTCCTCCGCAAGGTACTTATCAAGGTGGTGCATAATAATCCTGGCATCGACCTCTCCAACGTGCTCGGCCGCCTGCCAAAGGACGCAAATCTCGAGGCACTTGAGGAGCTTGTCGCACCTATCCTTGAGAAGGTGGATTCAATCAAAAGGGTCGAATGCCAGCGCAGAGATTAACTGCTCCACCTCTTCTTGCCGTCGCCATTCCATGCCGAAGACAATTAAGTCTTAAGTTAGAACTGTGGCAACGTATTAGTGTAATATAACTTGCTTATGTTTGGATACATGTATGCTATCTCCCTTGTCTAGTTCCTTTATGTATGGAGTTCACCCTACGCTTACTGAAAAACTTGCCGGCGCGCAACCTGCCGCGAGCGCTGGGTGCGGGACTTCAGCAGCCTGCTGGAGGTGCAGCGGCCGGCAAGACTCCTTGGCGTTCTCAGTGCAGCCACTTAAATCGTTGAGCGGACTCGAAACAAAATAAGGGCGCAACCGATTACAACAAGGGTTCCTTCGCGTGCAGGTTTTCCATACAAAAGTCGAAATCGTCCAAGGAAAATAACTTTGCAATAAAGGAAACTTGCCCTAAGTTTTAGAACTTAGCTTTCTGTCGCTGTCCTTCCTCCAGTAAGTGTCAATTCTGAACGTCGCCAACTGGTACCCATATCCTCCTCCCCCCCGGCAAACGTGCACGCGAGGAACCCTTATGACCTTTGAGAAAAAGAAAGAAGAGAAAATAAAGATATGAAACCTTGGCGATTCGGTAGGACTTACTGGGAGCAAGTGTCATACAACTTCTTAGACAAACATGCATATATATATATATATATATATATATATAATGAAAATCAATAAGGAACAGCACAACACTTAAACTTGGTCATCTGGGCTCAGGGTCTGCGCCTGGCTTTGTACAAAGGATTACATAACTTGCCGGCAAGACTTGTACAAAAAGGGGGGTTGCCGGGGGCCCCCGGCAACCGCGCCTTATGGGTAGAACTTGCGAAGATGTTCGATATTCCAGGAATTGCTCACTGGAATGCCATCTTCGGTCTCCAAGCGGACAGCGCCGGGCCTGGTGACTCGTACTACCCGATAAGGGCCTTCCCACCTCGGCGTCAACTTGTTTGAATTCCTGGCGGACTGAATCCGCCGAAGAACAAGGTCGCCTTCCTCAAGGCTTCGGGCATGAACTTTACGGCTATGGTAGCGGCGCAAAGCTTGCTGGTAGCGTGCAGCTTGCACAACAGCCTGAAGACGATTCTCCTCAAGGAGCACAGCGTCATCTTGCTGCAGTTGCTCTTGCTCAAGCTCATCATAAGCGAGCACTCGAGGTGATCCATACGTGAGTTCCGTGGGGAGAACTGCTTCCGCTCCGTAGACCAGAGCGAAGGGTGTCTGGCCGGTGGCTCGATTTGGTGTCGTTCTGATTGACCAAAGAACCGTCGGCAATTCATCAATCTAGCGTCTTCCGCACTTTCTCAGCCTGTCAAAGGTTCTGGTCCTGAGACCGCGCAGCACTTCAGCATTGGCCCTCTCCGCTTGACCGTTGCTTCTCGGGTGAGCAACAGAGGCAAAACAAATTTTGCCGCCAAGGTCTTGGACGTACTGCATGAAGGTGCGACTTGTGAATTGCGTGCCGTTGTCGGTGATGATCCTGTTGGGCACACCGAAACGGCAAACTATCCCTTTAAATAACTTGACGGCTGATTGTGCTGTCACCTTCCTCACTGCTTCCACCTCCGGCCACTTTGTGAACTTGTCGATAGCAACGTACAAGTACTCAAAGCCCCCGGTTGCACGGGGGAAAGGGCCTAGTATTTCGAGCCCCCAGACCGAAAATGGCCAGGAGAGAGGGATTGTCTGAAGAGCTTGAGCTGGCTGATGTGATTTCTTCGAATGAAACTGGCACGCTTCACACTTGGTTACTAGTGCAGTTGCATCCTGGAGAGCGGTGGGCCAAAAGAAACCTTGCCGGAATGCTTTCCCCACATGTGCTCTTGATCCTATGTGAGTGCCACATACACCTCCATGTATCTCTGCCAACAGCTCTAGTCCATCCTCCCGAGGAATACACTTCAATTTCACACCGTTTGGTCTCTTTCTGTACAGGACGTCATCGACGAACTTGTACATAACAGACCGACGGGCTACTTTTTCCGCTTCTTCCTGTTCTTCAGGGAGTTCTCCTGTCTGAAGGAAATGGACAATGTGCTGCGCCCATGCTGGAGCCTGAGGCTCGACAGCTAGGACTAAAGGCATTTCCTCCGCCGGGGAACATTTGTCTCGACAGCGAAAGCATGAGATTCCGTCGAAGCCTGTCGTTCCCCGGCAGGCTTGTCGTTGATCCCGGCAAGTTCCTTGCCGGCGGCTCCAGGGAGCTCTGCCGGAAAGTACTATCCAGAATTCAACTTTCTTCTCTTTTCTTGCCGCATTGATGGCGCCACGGATGGTTGAGTCAAATAGAGCACAAAAGTTCCTGGTTTCACAGGCAACTTGAGGGCAGCGCGCTTTGACAGGTCGTCAGCAATACTGTTTTCGGCACGGGGAATGTGCTTCATTTGCAGACCGTCAAAGCGCTCTTCCATTTTTCTCACTTCATCCACGTAAGCTTGCATCAATGGACTCTGATAATTCTTGTTAACTTGCCTGACGACAAGCTGCGAATCACCTCTGATGACGAGCTTCTTGATACCAAGGTCTGCCGCGATCCTGAGACCGGCAAGCAGGCCCTCGTACTCCGCGGTGTTGTTTGTCGAACTCTCCCGGGGAAAATGCATCTGGACTACGTACTTGAGGTGCTCTCCGGTGGGTGCGACAAGCAGCACGCCAGCACAGGCGCCTTGCAGCGAAAAAGCCCCGTCAAAGTACATAACCCATTGCTGGTCAATTTCCTTGCCGGGGAGAATTGTTTCTTGAACCTCTTCGTCTGGCGTTGGGGTCCATTCCGCAACGAACTCTGCCAAGGCCCTGCTCTGAATTATCGAAGTGCTTTCAAACTTGTGACCAAAGCTCGACAACTCCAACGCCCACTCCACAATCCTGCCGGTTGCTTCTGGATTTCGCAAAATCCGTTGCAACGGAAAGCGAGTGACGACGGTGATTTCATGTGCTTGAAAATAATGGCGCAGCTTCCTCGAGGCCATAAGGAGGCCGAAAAGAAACTTCTGCACGCCAGAAAATCTTGACCTAGCTCCTTGCAAAAGAGAGCTAACAAAATAAACTGGGTGCTGCACCACCTTTTTCTTCTGCAATGATTCTTCTGACTGCACAGATCCTGTCTTGCCGGGATCATCCCTTGCCGGGGAAAATCCTGCCGTGTCGCCTGACGGTCCTGCTGCTGGTGTTGCTTCCTCATCAGCTTCTCTCTGCGCCACTAACGCAACACTAACCACTTGATTTGTTGCTGCCAAATATAGCAGCAACGGCTCTCGTGGTTTAGGCGCGACTAGCGTCGACGGAGAAGAAAGGTATTTCTTCAAATCTTGCAGCACAGCCTCCACCTCCGGAGTCCATTTCATCGGACCTGCCTTCTTCAAAATTTTGAAAAAGGGCAGGGCGCGCTCAGCAGATTTGGAAATAAACCTGCTTAGAGCAGCAACACAACCGGCAAGACGACGGACATCCTTGACGCGTCTTGGTGCTTCAATCTGCTCAATAGCTTTTATCTTGTCGGGGTTCGCTTCGATTCCCCGTTGAGATACAAAGAATCCGAGAAGCTTGCCAGAAGGAACACCAAACACGCACTTCTCAGGATTGAGCTTTAAGTTGATCTTGTGCAGATTTGCAAATGTTTCTTCTAGATCTTGTATGAGCGTCGCTTTGTCCTTGGTTTTGACCACTATATCATCCATATATGCCTCTATATTTCTATGGAGCTGAGGCTCAAAACCAATTTGGACCGCTCTCGCAAATGTAGAACCAGCACTTTTCAACCCGAAAGGCATTCGTATAAAACAATACGTACCACATGGGGTGATAAATGCGGTCTTTTCTTCATCTTCTTTTGCCATGAAGATCTGATGATACCCCGAGTAGGCATCAAGGAAGGACAGTAGATCACAACCAGCGGTGGAGTCCATAATCTGGTCGATGCGCGGCAAGAGAAAGGGATCTTTTGGACAGGCTTTATTGATATCTGTATAATCGATACACAACCTCCATTTCCCATTCGTCTTGCGCACTACAACTGGATTAGTCCCCAACCTGGTTGGCTAATTATGTACAACCTAGTGGATCTTGAAGAACAGGAAGAAGCGGAAAAAGTAGCCCGTCGGTCTGTTATGTACAAGTTCGTCGATGACGTCCTGTACAGAAAGAGACCAAACGGTGTGAAATTGAAGTGTATTCCTCGGGAGGATGGACTAGAGCTGTTGGCAGAGATACATGGAGGCGTATGTGGCACTCACATAGGATCAAGAGCACTTGTCGGGAAAGCATTCCGGCAAGGTTTCTTTTGGCCCACCGCTCTCCAGGATGCAACTGCACTAGTAACCAAGTGTGAAGCGTGCCAGTTTCATTTGAAGAAATCGCATCAGCCAGCTCAAGCTCTTCAGACAATCCCTCTCTCCTGGCCATTTTCGGTCTGGGGGCTCGACATACTGGGCCCTTTCCCCCGTGCTACCAGGGGCTTTGAGTACTTGTACGTTGCTATTGACAAGTTCACAAAGTGGCTGGGGGTGGAAGCAGTGAGGAAGGTGACAGCACAATCAGCCGTCAAGTTATTTAAAGGGATAGTTTGCCATTTCGGTGTGCCCAACAGGATCATCACCGACAACGGCACGCAATTCACAAGTCGCACCTTCATGCAGTACGTCCAAGACCTTGGCGGCAATATTTGTTTTGCCTCTGTTGCTCACCCGAGAAGCAACGGTCAAGCGGAGAGGGCCAATGCTGAAGTGCTGCGCGGTCTTAGGACCAGAACCTTTGACAGGCTGAGAAAGTGCGGAAGACGCTAGATTGATGAATTGCCGACGGTTCTTTGGTCAATCAGAACGACACCAAATCGAGCCACCGGCCAGACACCCTTCGCTCTGGTCTACGGAGCGGAAGCAGTTCTCCCCACGGAACTCACGTACGGATCACCTCGAGTGCTCGCTTATGATGAGCTTGAGCAAGAGCAACTGCGGCAAGATGACGCTGTGCTCCTTGAGGAGAATCGTCTTCAGGCTGTTGTGCGAGCTGCATGCTACCAGCAAGCTTTGCGTCGCTACCATAGCCGTAAAGTTCATGCCCGAAGCCTTGAGGAAGGCGACCTTGTTCTTCGGCGGATTCAGTCCACCAGGAATTCAAACAAGTTGACGCCGAGGTGGGAAGGCCCTTATCGGGTAGTACGAGTCACCAGGCCTGGCGCTGTCCGCTTGGAGACCGAAGATGGCATTCCAGTGAGCAATTCCTGGAATATCGAACATCTTCGCAAGTTCTACCCATAAGGCACGGTTGCCGGGGGCCCCCGGCAACCCCCCTTTTTGTACAAGTCTTGCCGGCAAGTTATGTAATCCTTTGTACAAAGCCAGGCGCAGACCCTGAGCCCAGATGACCAAGTTTAAGTGTTGTGCAGTTCCTTATTGATTTTCATTTTATATATATATATATATATATATATATGCATGTTTGTCTAAGAAGTTGTATGACACTTGCTCCCAGTAAGTCCTACCGAATCGCCAAGGTTTCATATCTTTATTTTCTCTTCTTTCTTTTTCTCAAAGGTCATAAGGGTTCCTCGCGTGCACGTTTGCCGGGGGGTGGGGGGGGGGGGAGGGAGGATATGGGTACCAGTTGGCGACGTTCAGAATTGACACTTACTGGAGGAAGGACAGCGACAGAAAGCTAAGTTCTAAAACTTAGGGCAAGTTTCCTTTATTGCAAAGTTATTTTCCTTGGACGATTTCGACTTTTCTATGGAAAACCTGCACGCGAAGGAACCCTTGTTGTAATCGGTTGCGCCCTTATTTTGTTTCAAGTCCGCTCAACGATTTAAGTGGCTGCACTGAGAACGCCAAGGAGTCTTGCTGGCCGCTGCACCTCCAGCAGGCTGCTGAAGTCCCGCACCCAGCGCTCGCGGCAGGTTGCGCACCGGCAAGTTTTTCAGTAAGCGTAGGGTGAACTCCATACATAAAGGAACCAGACAAGGGAGATAGCATACATGTATCCAAACATAAGCAAGTTATATTACACTAATACGTTGCCACAGTTCTAACTTAAGACTTAATTGTCTTTGGCATGGAATGGCGACGGCAAGAAGAGGTGGAGCAGTTAATCTCTGCGCTAGCCTTCGACCCTTTTGATTGAATCCACCTTCTCAAGGATAGGTGCGACAAGCTCCTCAAGTGCCTCGAGATTTGCGTCCTTTGGCAGGCGGCCGAGCACGTTGGAGAGGTCGATGCCAGGATTATTATGCACCACCTAGATAAGTACCTTGCGGAGGACGGCCCGGCAAAGCTGGCGGGACTCGTTGGCCAATTGGGTCGCCCGGTTAGACTGAAGCAGCTTCAGAGCATCAATGATGCTTTCGAAGAACATAGTCAACCTGGCGCTCGAGGATATTCTTTCTTCGGAGGAATAACGGAAGTTTGACAGGCCCATGGATGATAATTGTGCCGTGAGTTTCTCCGCAGCATCGATGAGGCGTCCAGTCCAGATTTTCACCCCCTTTTCGTAATCAACTTGGGCGGCGGCAACGCTCTTGAGCAGGTTCCTCTCTTCCTGGAGATCTTTGCGCAGGGCCTTCTCGCGGGCCCTGCCGTCCTTGAGAGACTTCTCCAACGTGGTCAGCTTCAGCCTCAAATCGGCAATAGCATCATTTGCTGAGGAGAGCTGCTTGGTCTTGTTAGACATGGCAACTTGCATCTCCGCCAGGGTGTGGAGGGTTTTTTCCCTGTCACCTTTGAGCGTCGAGAGCTCCTTGTTGTGTTCTTCAAGATCCAGTTTCTTGACTTTGTCGCTCAGCTCATTCTTGGCGGCCTCTGTAGCCTTAGCAGCATCGATGGCCTCCTTGAGCTTGCCGGCGTGATCTACAGTTAGAGCTTCGAGCGCCTCCTTGTGTTTCTACTCCAGCTCCTGGGTCCGCCGCGCGACAAGCTTCTCGATATCTTCATCTTTGCTATGAAGCTTGGCAGCGAGCTTCTGCTCACGTGTGGCAAGGTCTTCCTCGTGAGCATCAAGCGCAATGCGACGCCCCGTCAGGAGAGCATCTTCAGCAGCAATTCTTTGCGTAGCTTCCTCTTGCGCCTTCTCCATGTCAGATTGTTTCAAGAGGATCTCTGTCCAGTTTTGGCTCACTTGTTCCCGGCTGGCAGTCAACTCTTGGAGGGCCTCGGCGTACCAGACTTGCATTTGTTCGACGCGCCTCTGAAAATCTGCTTCAGCCGCCTCGACAACTGCCATTCTAGAATCTGCTTTCTCTTTCTGAGCACGGTGAAGTGCCTGGAGCTTGCGGAAATTTTCACCCATGGCCTGAAGGAGCTGATCCTCTTCAGATTTGCCACTGCTGGCGCTTGGATCATCAACAATCTCGAGGCCAGCAGCGGCGATGATTTCTACATCAAAGACTTCCCCTTCGGCCGGTGCCCCAATGCTTGCCGTCCCCGGCAAGTTGACAAACAGGTTCTCGCCAACTTTGAGATATTTGCTGGATGAGGGGACTTCGGATGTTGACGGTTGATCCTCAGCAACCGCCTCACCAGCAGCAGGGGGCTCCGTGGCCGGCGCAGCGCCTGGCGCTCCTGCGGCAGGAATGCCGTCAGTACGGTCACCAGCCTCCTTGTCGCCCTCTTCAGTAGACTCCTTGGCGGGTTCCTCCTGTGCAGTCTTGGCGGCCTCATCGGCAAAAGCACCGCCGGCTTCTACAGTGGCATCCATGGCGGCCTCGCTGGCGGCGATTTTGTCGTCTTCGGCTGCAACATCCCTGGCGGTCTCCTCGATGACAGCGTCGATGTCCATGTGTTCCATCTCAGGGAATTCTAAAGGACAAGGGAGAGAAACAGAATGAGATCAAGATTGAAGTTCAAGAATACAAAAGAAAGAGAGATAAAGGAAAGAATAGCAAGCGCACTGAGGCAATTGGTTACCTGCATCGGGCTATCAAGAGGTGGCCTCGCCCCTCCCGGCGACCTCAGTTGCCGGGGGTAGGGTGCCAGTATCCGTGGTTGTCGGCTCCTCCCCAACCAAGACAAGCTCGTCGGTGTGATCTCTTGCCGGGGATGCGCTTGTGGGTGATGTGGTTGACAGAGGTGGCGCAACGAGGGTATCTCCTGATAACTCCCTTTGTTGCCGTCCTTCTCCTGCAAGCCCAAAGATATCAGCAGCAAGGATAGGAACCTCAGCATTCCCCAACGGAAAAAGAGTAATGAACTTACGCTGGGGGCTGCGTCGAGGACTAAGATCCGGGCTGATGGTAGTAGTTTCCGGCGCGCTCATGAAGCCTGCCGGGGGCTCGTCGCCCATAGAAGTCTTTGCCCTCTTCGCCATCCTCTCCGTCAAGGTTTCTGCATCATTGCAGAGACAATACAAGCAAGTCAATAAGATTGATCCAGGATTTGGAAGATAAAGGCTGTGGCAAGATACTCACTCTTCCTCTTCTCTCTCCGGACTGAAGCCGGAGATGTCGAAATCGACCTCCGTTGCAGTGTCTGTGTGGGGAGGCGGAGGAGGGGTCCTAGGTCGCTTGGCTGTAGCAGGCACCGGGGGTTGGCGTGTTTCCGTCACCTCAGCCTCCGGTGCGGTAGTGCGAGACACCCCTGCCGCCTCAGCAGTTTCCGCCACCTCAGCATCCGGAAGGTTGGCTTGCCGGGATGCCAGATGCAGCCTTTCGAAGAACACGCTTTGTCTTCTTCGGGGCTGGGAGCTCTTCTTGCGGTTCTTCTTCAGCCGTGCCTTCGTCGGACGAGCTCTCAGCGGCTGTGCTGCTCTGTTCCCCGGCAGCCTTGTCCTTCCAGGCAGGATTTTTCTCCACCACTACCTCTGCGTCATTGGTTTCCCATTCTGTGAAGCCGGCGCTGCCAGCCTCTATGGCAAGATTCGCCTCCTCCGCCCTAGTGGCGATGTATGCCACCTCTTCGTCGGTGGTGGCTCGGATGAGGTCTGCTTCTTCCCGGACGGCCCTCTCCGTCAAGTTATCAAAGAACTTTTGTGCCTCTTCCTCGGATGGCTCAACCCATGTTGCGTCGAGACTGTGGGCGTTGAACAGTGGCATGGTAGCGATAATTGACCCCAGGGCAGAGTTGTTGCACAGAGGGACAATTCTTGCCGGCAACCGATGCTTGTTGTCGCGTTGGAATAGCCTTTGACGGAGAGCACCAAGTTGCATAGCAGTCAAATTGTTGTTCAATCCGGGGCGCAGTCTCATGACGTCTGCTGCGTTTCGGTATTCCCAAGCTGGTCTCCCTTTATTCTCAAGGGGGCAATGCGGCGGCGGAGGAAATCGAAGCCAATCATCTCCATTGTTAGCCCGACAGCTTTCAGGCGAAGGATCCTGGTGGTGGCGATTGTGATTTTTTCATCTTCAGCAGCGAGATCGCTCCAGCCACTGCCACGGACCGCTTTCTGCTGTTGAGGCAGACAGAACAGATGGGGATCTGCTTCCTTGATCCAGCACCACTCAGCCCGCCATTCGTCCCACTTCTCGCGGTAAACCCCTTCTGGGTATATTTCCTTATTCCAAGCCCTTGGAATCCAGGCGATAGAACCAGAGAGGGCCTCCCCTTTTTGGATACGAGGGAAAAAGTAGTGGTGGAAAAGGGCAGTATTGGGAACCACTCCGGCAAAATTTTCACAAAGATGAGCAAAGATGGACATGCACAGTACCGCATTCGGCGTGAAATCAAGAAGATGGAAGCCGTATGTGTACATAATGTCGTTGAAGAAGTCAGAGAATGGGGGACAGAGCCCGCAATAGAAATATGCGACGAAAAAGGGATATCTGTCTGACCCACTCTTGGAGCAAGAACCTGGAATCACGCGAGTGGCGGGGTGAGCCTGCGTCTCCCTCGCCCACATACACTGGTATCGCCTCTTCAAAGCTTTCGCATCAAGCGACGGGGCGAAGACGACGTACTTCTTCCGCATCTTCACCAGCTCGCTCTCCGGGACATCGGCTTTCGTCTCCTTGCCCTTGCCTTTGCTGGTCTTTGGCGGCATGGCGACTGCAGGGGTGGAAGCCGGGGATGGAGCGGGCGTGGAGGCGACGAGCGGATGAGGGAAAGCTTTACTCTGAGCTTGAGAGAAGGAAAGCAATGGCGGCGGCCAGATTGAGAAGAAGAGGGGGGTAAATAGGCTGTGCCTCTGCGGTTTCTCCTTTTTATGGGGAAGGTGCGAGGCCGCCTCTTTTACTCCCCAATGTGAATACGCCTCTGCAGGCATGTTGCAGTTGCAGCCTTTCGACGCACGCTTCCCACGTCGCGCATTCAACGCGCGTAGTGGGGGGCACAGTAAGCAGGATATTTACGAGCAATTAATTCCCTACCACGTGTGCCCGTGCACTGTTTGGGCCTAGCCCAACAACGTCTCGCACTCGTGTGTGGCCTAGGCCCAGGGGCTCCTGTCGGTGTACTAAGTATTGGGCTGTTAGTACCCCTACCTGGCGCGCCAAAGATGTCGGCGTGCGACACCTATGGGACCCTCAAAGAATCCCTTTACGATTCGGCAGGGGGAGAGGTATGCGCAAAGAGCAGAACCAATGATCGACGCGCGGGCGATTTTACCCAGGTTCGGGCCGCTAATCAGCGTAAAACCCTACTCCTGCCTTGTTTTATTATGAATGTTCTTGAGCCCAGGCTTCAGGAGCGCTTGCAATGAACAATACGTTCAAAGAGCAGCTACGCATGCAGAATGGGCCAGAAGCTCCTCCTCCCCCTATAGCAGTTGCCTTGGGCCTCCTTTTATATGCCCAAAGGGGTCACCACAGTGGCAAAATGTATATACATTGAGGTGTAAAGCAGCTACAGGGTTATCATACCTAACCACTGACGGATTAGGACGAACGCATTTAATGCACCGTGAGGTGTCCGTTTAGGTGTCCTCACTTTCTTGGGGATGGAAAAAGGGGCCATCCCATCAGCACCGCTTAAGCTCTCCTCCACTGGCGCATTGCCACGCATCCAAAGGAGGACCCAGAATGTCGGGCTTGTTGCTGTGCCAGAGCGGTGACACAACAACAGCATCTTGCCGGGCGCCGAATCTTGCCGGGCGCCGAACCTTGCTGGGCGCCGAATCTTGCTGGGCTTCGCAGGTCACCCCGGCAAGATCTTGCCGGGGAAGCTGGCTTTCGGGTTCTAGCTGTCCTTATCTGCTGATCCTCAGATCTTTGACTTAAGAATTTCTTTGGTAGCCTGAGTCAACCTCAAACTGTTCCCTGACAAGCCTTGCCGCGAGTATGGCTACAACTGCCCGTGCACAAGTACGGGGTACTAACAGCCCTATACTTAGTACACCGACAAAAGCGCTCCCGAGGACACATGGGAATTATTGTCAAGTTAGTTTTCATCATGCTCATATGATTCGCGTTTGTTACTTTAATAATTTGATATGTGGGTGGACCGGTGCTTGGGTGCTGTCCTTACTTGGACAAGCCTCCCACTTATGATTAACCCCTCTCCCAAGCATCCGCAACTACGAAATAAGAATTAAGATAAATCTAACCATAGCATGAAACATCTGGATCCAAATCAGCCCCTTACGAAGCAACGCATAAACTAGGGTTTAAGCTTTTGTCACTCTAGCAAACCATCATCTACTTATTACTTCCCAATGCCTTCCCCTAGGCCCAAATCTTGGTGAAGTGTCATGTAGTCGACGTTCACATAACACCACTAGAGGAAAGACAACATACATCTCATCAAAATATCGAACGAATACGAAATTCACATGATTACTTATAACAAGACTTCTCCCATGTCCTCAGGAACAAAAGTAACTACTCACAAAGCATGTTCATGTTCAAGATCAGAGGGGTTTTGAATATCATTAAGGATCTGAACATATGATCTTCCACCAAATAAACCAACTAGCATCAACTACAAGGAGTAATCAACACTACTAGCAACCCACAGGTACCAATCTGAGGTTTTGAGACAAAGATTGGATACAAGAGATGAACTAGGGTTTGGAGAGGAGATGGTGCTGATGAAGATGTTGATGGATATTGACCCCCTCTCGATGAGAGGATCGTTGGTGATGATGATGGCTTCAATTTCCCCCTCCGGGAGGGAAGTTTCCCCTGCAGAATTGCTCTGCCGAAGCTCTAGATTGCTCCTACCCAGGTTCTGCCTTGAGACTGCGGCGCTTCGTCCCGAAAGCTTCCTTATGATTTTTTTCCAGGTCAAAACCCTCCATATAGCCAAAGATGAGCACCGGAGACCTGCCAGGGGGCCCACAAGCCCTGGGGGTGCGCCCAGGGGGGGGGGGGTAGGGCACGCCCCTAGGCTTGTGGACACCTGGTGGGTCCCCTTTGGTATTTTCTTTGCCCAATAATTCTTATATATTCCAAAATAATTCTCCGTAAATTTTCAGGACTTTTGGAGTTGTGCAGAATCGGTCTCTCAGATTTGTTCCTTTCCGGTCCAGAATTCCAGCTGCCGGCATTCTCCCTCTTCATGTAAATATTGTAAAATAAGAGAGAAAAGGAATAAGTATGGCACCATAATGTATAATAACAGCCCATAATGCAATAAATATTTATATAAAAGCATGATGCAAAATGGACGTATCAACTCCCCCAAGCTTAGACCTCGCTTGTCCTCAAGTGGAATCCGAGATCGATAATCTTGTCCACATGTTCAGAGATAGAGGTGTCGATAAAATAAAATGCGGACATGAGGGCATCATGATCATCTTTAGAACAGCAATATACTATCATATAACTTCTCATGCTAAAGTGATAATTCATTCACAAGGTAAAGTATGAATCAAAACCCTTATTGAAAACCAACAAACTATGATCTCGGTCATTGAAGCAATTGAAATTTATCATAATATGGAAAGAGTCAATATAAGAGCTTTGTCTAGCAAATCCACATACTCAATCATCTTTTAATCTTTCATAATTGCTAACACTCACGCGATACTAATGAAATCAAAGCTTCAGGCGGGCACATAGAAAGATAGGGGCTTATGGTTTCGCCTCCCAACTATTTACCTCAAGGGTAATGTCAACAAATAATAACTCATGACCACCTACATCCGAGTGGATATATGTGTCTAGATCTTTCCCCAACACATGACGCTTGCCAAAAGGAAAAGGCGAAATATAGGAAGTGGTGAAGATCACCATGACTCTTGCATAAAGGTAAGTACTAAAAAGTAAAAGATAGGCCCTTCACAGAGGGAAGCAGAGGTTGTCATGCGCTTTTTGGTTGGATGCATGAAGTCTTAATGCAATGGAACGTCACTTTATATTGCCGCTTGTGATAAAGAACTTTATTATGCAGTCCGTCGCTTTTATTTCTTCCATATCACAAGTTCGTATAAAGTTTATTTTCCTCACACTAATAGATCATACATATTTAAAGAGCAATTTTTATTGCTTGCACCGATGACAACTTACTTGAAGGATCTTACTCAATCCATAGGTAGGTATAGTGGACTCTCATGGCAAAACTGGGTTAAGGGTGTTTGGATGCACAAGTAGTATCTCTACTTGATGCGAAAGTTTTGGCTAGTATGAGGTGGAAGCAAGCGTCACATGTTAGAGGATCCATGACAATATAACTTCTATTCGGAAATAAGCAAGCATAACTCATTATGTTGTCTTCCTTGTCCAACATCAACTTCTTAGCATATAATATTTTAATGAGTGCTCACAATCATAAAAGATGTCCAATATAATATATTTATATGTGAACCTCTCTTTCTTTATTACTTCCTTTTAATTGCAACAATGACCAACACTATGTTTGTCAACCCTCAACAAGTTTCAATCCTCATACTTATTATATGTGAAGTCATCACTCTCCATAAGATCATTATATACTCTTTATTTCTTTTATTTCTATTTTTTTTCTCAAGATCATAGCAAGAAAGCACAGCCCTCAACTCAAAATTAATCTTTATTATATAACTCTCGGACTCGATTACATAGAGGGAACTCAACGCAAAAACTCAAAGCTAAATCATACTAAAAACTTTATTCTACTAGGTAATGATAAAACCAAAAGGATCGAACTAAGAAAAAGGGTAAAAGTAAAGATATGATGGTGATACGATACCGGGGCATCTCCCCCAATCTTGGAACAAGCCAAGGGGAGTGCACATACCCTTGTACTCAAGTCTCCTTCTTTGGAGGTGATGGTGCAATATTCTTAGCAATGATACCCTTCAAGATGCAATTCTCCTCCTCGAGCCTATTGATTTGTTGCTTAAGATCCATTATTTCCTTGCGGAGTTTACCTGTGATGGTTAGAGCACCGTCCACCCATGGATGCCTCTTAGCTACGGGGGAGAAAGCAACACTCTTTTTCATGTTATTATAAGAGAGAAATTTAGCATTGGGAGGTATGACCGAATCCGATATTGCTGAGCTCTGGAGTTCCTCAAGCATGGCTCCAGGTTGAACGCGAGAGGTAACTTCTTGATCCTCCTCCATGGCATCCACTCTTTTCAGGTCGGCCTCCATCTCTTCCTTCGTTGACCATCCAAAGTGATCAGCTTCACTGTACGCCCTTAGGTCCGGTATCGGGTGAGAGACACGACTCTCCCCGACCGACTCTTGCAAAGACATCTTGCTCTAAATCTGCTGCAGGAATAGCTAGAAACAAGAACATGGGATATTGCTGTGGTACGGTCGTCAAAACCTTCGGCAGATTATATAATGAATTTTTACCGACCAAAAGAAGTATCCTGCAAGAAAACGGAGTCCGGAGGGCACATGAGGTGGCCACAAGCCAGGGAGGCACGCCCAGGGGGGTAGGGCGCGACCCCACGGCTTGTCGCCTCCTCGTGCACTTTTCGGACTACTTTTTATTTTCCTAATTTTTTAAATATTCCAAAACGGAGTAAAATTGCTTTTGGAAAAGTTTTGGAGTCGGTTTTCTTACCGTATCACATACCTATTCCTTTTCGGGGGTCTGGAGCGTTCTGGTAAGTTTCCCTTATGTACTCCTCCGGTGTTATGGTATTAATAATATTGGTTTCAACATTTATGGGAGTACTTGAGATATAATGTTTGATTCTTTGCCCATTTACCACATTCGGGTTAGTGCCCTCAGCGTTGTTGATCTTGATGCCACCAGAACGATAGACCTCCTCGATAATGTAAGGACCTTCCCATTTAGAGAGAAGTTTTCCTGCAAAAAATCTTAAACGAGAATTGTATAGCAAGACATGGTCACCTACATTGAATTCCCGCTTTTTTATCCTTTTGTCATGCCATCTTTTAACTTTTTCTTTAAACAACTTAGCATTTTCATAGGCTTGGGTTCTCCATTCATCAAGTGAGCTAATGTCAAATAACCTCTTCTCACCGGCAAGTTTGAAATCATAGTTGAGCTCTTTAATTGCCCAATAAGCTTTATGTTCTAGTTCAAGAGGTAAGTGACATGCTTTTCCATATACCATTTTATACCGAGACATACCCATAGGATTTTTGTAAGCAGTTCTATAAGCCCATAATGCATCATCAAGTTGCTTAGACCAATTCTTCCTGAATCTATTAACAGTCTTTTGCAAGATCAATTTTATTTCTCTATTAGTTAATTCTACTTGACCACTAGACTGAGGATGATAAGGAGATGCAATTCTATGGTTAACATCATACTTAGCAAGCAATTTACGGAAAGCACCATGAATAAAATGTGAACCACCATCAGTCATTAAATATCTAGGGACTCCAAACCTCGGGAAAATAACTTCTTTAAGCATTTTAATAGAAGTGTTATGATCAGCACTACTAGTTGGAATAGCTTCCACCCACTTAGTAACATAATCAACATCAACTAAAATATGTGTATACCCATTGGAGGAAGGAAAAGGTCCCATATAATCAAACCCCCAAACATCAAATGGTTCAATAACAAGTGAATAATTCATAGGCTTTCCTGACATCTACTAATATTACCAATTCTTTGACATTCATCACAAGACAAGACAAACTTACGGGCATCCTTGAAAAGAGTAGGCCAATAAAAACCAGATTGTAATACCTTGTGTGCAGTTCTATCACCAGCATGGTGTCCTCCACAGGCCTCAGAGTGACACTTGCGTAGGATATATTCCTGTTCATGCTCAGGTACACAACGTCTAATAACACCATCTACTCCTTCTTTATAAAGGTGTGGTTCATCCCAGAAGTAATGTCTTAAATCATAGAAAAACTTTTTCTTTTTTTGGTATGTAAAACTAGGTGGTATAAATTTAGCAACTATATCATTAGCATAGTCTACATACCATGGAGTACTACGAGAAGCATTTATGGCAGCTAATTTTTCATCAGGAAAACTATCATCAATAGGTAGTGGGTCATCAAGAATATTTTCTAACCTAGACAAGTTGTCAGCCACGGGGTTCTCAGCGCCCTTTCTATCAATAATTTGTAAATCAAATTCTTGTAACAAGAGAATCCACCTAATGAGTCCAGGTTTAGCATCTTTCTTTTCCATAAGGTATTTAATAGAAGCATGATCAGTGTGAACAATAACTTTGGAATCAACAATATAAGATCTGAACTTATCACAAGCAAACACAATTGCTAAAAATTCTTTTTCAGTAGTAGCATAATTCCTTTGAGCATTGTCTAGAGTTTTACTAGCGTAATGGATAACATTTAATTTCTTATCAACTCTTTATCCTAGAACATCACCAACAGCATAATCACTAGCATCACACATAATTTCAAAGGGTAGGTTCCAATCAGGTGGTTGAACAATAGGTGTAGAAATTAAGGCTTTCTTAAGTATTTCAAATGCTTCTACACAATCATCATCAAAGACAAATGGAACATCTTTTTGCAGAAGATTAGTGAGAGGCCTAGAAATTTTAGAGAAGTCTTTAATAAATCTCCTATAGAAACTAGCATGACCAAGGAAACTTCTTATACCTTTGACATCTTTAGGGCACGGCATTTTTTCAATAGCATCAACTTTAGCTTTATCAACTTCAATACCTCTTTTGGAGATTTTATGCCCCAATACAATACCTTCATTAACCATAAAATGGCACTTCTCCCAACTCAAGACAAGATTAGTTTCTTCACATCTCTGCAAAACTCAATCAAGGTTGCTTAAGCAATCATCAAAAGAAGTTATGTAAATGGAAAAATCATCCATGAAAACCTCAACAATCTTTTCACAAAATTCAGAGAATATAGCAGTCATACATCTTTGAAAGGTAGCAGGTGCATTGCATAAACCGAAAGGCATACGTCTCTAGGCAAAGGTACCGAAAGGGCAAGTAAAAGTAGTTTTTTCTTGATCCTCTTGTGACACAGGTATTTGAGAGAAACCAGAATATCCATCTAGAAAGCAAAAGTGTGTACGTTTTGATAGTCTTTCTAGCATTTGATCAATAAAAGGTAGAGGATAATGATCTTTCTTAGTAGCTTTATTTAATTTTCTAACATCAATACCATTCTATAACCTGTGACAATTCTTTGTGGGATCAATTCATTTTTATCATTAGGAACAACAATAATACCTCCCTTCTTGGGGACACAATGAACATGACTCACCCATCTACTATCAGCAATAGGATAGATTATACCTGCTTCCAGAAGCTTTAATATTTCATTCCTTACCACTTCTTTCATCTTCGGATTCAACCGTCATTGGTGATCAACAACTGGTTTAGCATCAGGCTCCATATTAATTTTATACTGACATAGAGTGGCACTAATGCCCTTAAGATCGTCAAGAGTTTATCTAATAGCGGCACGGTGCTTCTTCAGAGTTTTCAATAATTTCTTTTCTTCATGCTCTGAAAGGTTAGCACTAATAATAACAGGATATATCTTCTTTTCATCAAGATAAGCATATTTCAAAGTATCAGGTAATTGCTTAAGTTCAAACACGGGATCACTATTGGGTGGTAGAGGATCCCCAATAGTCTCAACATGCAAATTGTGTTTCAAAACAGGCATTTGGTTAAAGAATATTTCATCCATTTCCTTTCTTTCATTCATGAACATATCATTTTCATGGTCTAGCAAATATTGTTCTAAAGGATCTGTAGGAGGCACGGCAATAGAAGCAAGACCAATAATTTCATCTTTACTGGGCAATTCTTTAGCATGAGGTTGTCTACAAAATTTGGAGAAATTAAACTCATGAGACACATTCCCAAAACTTACACTAATAGTTTCTTTCTCACAGCCTATCTTAGCATTAACAGTGTTCAAGAAAGGTCTACCAAATATAATTGGACAAAAATCATCTTGTGGGGAACTAAGAACTAGAAAATTAGTAGGATATTTTATTTTCCCACACAAGACTTCAACATCTCTAACAATCCCAATTGGTGAAATAGTATCCCTAATAGCAAGCTTAATAGTAACATCAATATCTTCTATTTCAGCAGGTGCAATATCATTCATAATTACTTGATATAGAGTAAAAGGAATTGCACTCACACTAGCACCCAAATCACATAAGCCATGATAACAATGATCTCCTATTTTAACAGAGACAACAGGCATGCCAACAACAGGTCTATGTTTATCTTTTTCATCGGGTTTAGCAATTCTAGCAGCTTCATCACAGAAATAAATAACATGCCCATCAATATTATCGACCAAGAGATCTTTAACCATAGTAATACTAGGTTCAACTTTAATTTATTCAGGGGGTGTAGGTGTTCTAGTATAACTCTTACGAACTACGGCTGAAGTTTTAGCATGTTCCTTTATCCTAACAGGAAAAGGTGGTTTCTCAATATAAGCAGTAGGAATAACAGGATCAACATTATAAGTAACGGTTTCTTCTTCAGCCTTAATGGGTTCTACTATTTTTACTTCAATGGGAGGATGATATTTAAACCACTTCTCCTTAGGGAGATCAACATGAGTAGCAAATAATTCACAGAAAGAAGCTAATATCTCAGAGTCAAGTCCATATTTAGTGCTAAATTCATGAAAAGCATCGGTATCCATAAAAGATTTAACACAATCAAATTCAAGCTTTATACCTGACTCCTTACCTTCGTCGAGCTCCCAATATTCAGAGTTGCATTTAATTCGTTCCAAGAGATCCCATTTGAATTCAATAGTCTTCTTCATAAAAGAGCCAGTACAAGAGGTATCGAGCATGGATTGATCATTACGAGAAAGCCGAGCATAAAAATTCTGAATAATAATTTCTATTGAGAGCTCATGATTGGGGCATGAATATAACATTGATGTAAGCCTCCCCCAAGCTTGAGCGATACTTTCTCCTTCACGAGGTCAAAAATTATATATATAATTCCGATCACGATGAACCAGATGCATAGGATAAAACTTCTGATGAAATACCAATTTTAATCGGTTGTAATTCCAAGATCCAATATCATCACATAGCCTATACCATATCAATGCCTTTCCCTTCAAAGATAAAGGGAAGACATTCCTCTTGACTTCATCTCCGGGCAAACCTGCAAGCTTAAATAATCCACAAACTTCATCCACAAAGATTAGGTGCATATCAGGATGTAGTGTTCCATCTCCTGCATAAGGATTAGCTAGCAGTTTCTCTAACATACCCGAAGGAATTTCATAATAAATATTTTCAATAGGTTCAGTAGGTTGAGGAGCAACTCTTTGCTCTTCTGGTCGAGGTGAAGATACCCCGAATGAGCCCCTCAAAGGATGATTTTCCATAGTAACAACTGACAGTAAATTTCAGCACACTATATAAATTTTTCCTTACCAAATTCCACTTACCAAAGGCGCTTCACTCCCCGGCAACGGTGCCAGAAAAGAGTCTTGATGACCCACAAGTATAGGGGATCTATCATAGTACTTTCGATAAGTAAGAGTGTCGAACCCAACGAGAAGCAGAAGGAAATGACAAGCGGTTTTCAGCAAGGTATTCTCTGCAGTCACTGAAATTATTGGTAACATATAGTTTTGTGATAAGGTAATTCATAACGAGTAACAAGTAACAAGTGTAGCAAAGGTGCAGCAAGGTGGCCCAATCCTTTTTGTAGCAAAGGATAAGCCTGGATGAACTCTTATATAAAGCAAAGCGCTCCCGAGGACACATGGGAGTTATTGTCAAGTTAGTTTTCATCATGCTCATATGATTCGCCACTACAAAAAAAAGACACATCCGTGACATTTTGGCCCAAATGAATTTTTTTTCTGTCATGCTTATGACACTTCTATGACGATAATTGTGACAAAAGCACGTATCATCATAGATGTGGTGGGCTCCTACTCCTATGACAAAAAATCGTGACAGAAAATGGGCTTTTCGTCCTGGGCAGGCCGGGGACGCACCTGCATGACTTTCTTTGGGCCATCCATGATGGAAAAAATCATGGTAGAATCGAGGGCGAGGAAAATTTTGTGGAGTTCCTGGTTACAGTGGGTGGTCGGGGCTGAGCAATGCACGGAGGATTGCGTGTTTCTCTCGTACACGTACGCGCATGTGTGTGAGGCGTTGGGCTCTAACTGAACCCGAGCGAGGCGTTCACTTACTGAACCCGAGCAATTGCACTAGCTACGTTATTGAACCCGAGCGATCAATCCCTTGGCTGTTAACTGAACCCGAGCGATTCCTTTGCTACTGCTGCTAACTGAAGCCGATCGAACTAGCTGCCTCTTGATGAACAATGATCGTTGTTGGGGGCTGGATGAACAGTTCCCGGCGGGGGTTGGATGAACAGGACCCCATGGTAGTAGAGGCCGTTGCCGCTGGATGAACAAGACCCCGATCGAGGAGGTGGGGGTGGATGAACAGGACCCCGTGAAGGGCTGGTTGAACAGTAGCTGGTGGAGGCTGGATGAACAGTAGCTGGTGGAGGCTGGAGGAAGTCGACGATGGATGAACAATATCCTGTGGAGGCTGGAGGAAGTCGGCGGTGGATGAACAGTAGCCCGTGGAGGCTGGAGCGAGGCAGTAGACGGTGGATGAACAGGACCCCGTTTTGACCGTAGGCGCTCCAACAGAAGTCTGTTTCCTCCGTTTTGCGGTACGCCACACCCCTCCCGATCAACAAGACCCCGTTTCGACCGTAGACACTCGAACATAAGTCCGTTTCCTCTGTTTTGCGGTATGCCACACCCCTCCCGATCAACATGACCCCGTTTCGACCGTAGGCACTCGAACAGAAGTCCGTTTCCTCCATTTTGCAGCACGCCATACCCTTCCCGATGAACAGGACCCCGTTTCGACCGTACGCGCTCGAACAGAAGGCCGTTTCCTCCGTTCTGCGGTACACCAGACCTCGTTTCGGCTGTTTCGTCCAAGCCGGTTGGCTCCTGATGAACACGATGCATTCCGTTGCCTCCCGATGAACACGACGCAGTTTCTCCATTCCGACCCAACCGGTTGGCTTCCGATGAACAGGACACCGTTGCTGCCGTCTGTTGCCTCTTCATGTACACGTGCCCTGGCCGTACGTATGCGCAAGTAGCTAGGCGTTCGAGACCCCTCCCGTATGTACGTACGTGGCCATATTTTTTGGCATGTGGCTATACGTACGTGTACACGGTTTAGAAGGGACTGCCTGAACTGCTACGTCGGCGGCTCTACTACTACACGTACTGCTGCTTGCTCAGCCAAGGTTCATCGTTGCAGAGAGACCAATCGACTAGTATGTACGTACACATTCACGACCAGACAGAAAACGCTACATACGCTTTGACCGGGTGGGTCCCAGCTATCAAGGAGGATAAGGATGCACTTCCTTGCGTGCGAAGATATAGCTGGTGGGTCCGAGCTGTCAGGGGGAGGATTCATGTTTTTTGCCCGTAATATGGACGCACTTCCTTGCGTGCAAAGATGTAGCTGGTGGGTCCCAGCTGTCAGGGGGAAACATTTTTTCGCAAAATACAGCTAAGCCAAAATACAGAGGCCCTTCCGATAGGTCCCCGCTGTCAGGTTGAGGAATCATTATTTTGCGTGTAATAAGGAGGCACTTCCTTGCTGCGGCCGTGGACCCAGCTGTCAACCTCTCCACGTACTGTCCTCTTCCGATGTAAGTCATTCCTTGACCATGTTGACCACGCCGCGCCGAGAGCACCAAGGCGGTGGACGACGACAAGGCCTAGGAAGGGAATGACCCGGAGCCGGGGAAGACTCGATAGTTGTTTCCCACGCGGAAGGGAGTATGAGGGTTTACTGGTTCATCTGCCGTTGCCAGAGAATAACAGCAGGTGTGTGTGAGTAGAGGGATGGCCAGGCCAGTGATGGGAGTAGGGTGGGGCGGTGAGGCCTGCTCGGCAGCACAGCCGACCATGGGAGGCAGGAGCAGGCGGCACGGCCGGCGCTGGTTTGGGCGGCTGGAGCAAGAAGACTAGAGGTTGAAGAAGCACGATAGGCGTTGGATGGACATCGTACGGTCAGTGCAGCTAGAATCGTTTATATTGACTAAGTTGACAAAGCCCTCCGTTCGCGTCAACTTAGTAGGCCCACAAGTCAGCCTCCAAATATGGTGGGTCCCAGCTAGCAGGGGGAGTATTAAAAAGAATTGTGCGTAATAAGGAGATACTTCCTTGTATGCGAAGATATAGCTGGTGGGTCCGAGCTGTTAGTGGGAGGAACTTTTTTTTGTGAAATACAGAGGCCCTTCCAGTGGGTCCCCGCTGTCAGGTAGAGGAATCATTATTTTGCGCATAATAAGGAGGCACTTCCTAGCGTGCGCCGTGGACCCAGCTACCAGCCTCTCCACGTATAGTCCTCTTCTAATGGATGTCGTTCGTTGACCATGTTGACCACGCCATGCCGAGAGCACCAAGGCGGTGGACGACGGCGAGGCCTAGGAAGGGAACGACACGGAGCCAGGGAAGACTCGACAGTTGTTTCCCACGCGGAGGGGAGTACGAGTGTTTGCTGGTTCGTCTACCGTCGCCGGAGAATAACAGCAGGTGTGGGTGAGTAGAGGGATGGCCAGACCAGCGATGGGAGTAGGGTGGGGCGGTGAGGCCTGCGCGGCAGCACAGCCGGCCACGGGAGGAGGGAGCAGGCAGTCCCGTCGGCGCTGGTTTGAGCGGCTGCAGCAGAAAGAGCAGAGATTGAAGAAGCACGACGGCCGTTGGATGGACATCCAAAAGTCACTAGTCTTGTGTGTTGACTAAGTTGACACGGCCTTGCGTGCGCGTCAACCTTTTTTTAGGAAAGCGTACACGTCAACATAGTAGGCCCAAAAGTCAGCCTGAAATATGTGGAAAACAGAATACAACTCATCTGCCATTATAGCTAATAAATGTACAGTCCATTGGCTAATTCTTAAGGATTTTTTTGAAGCTCATATTCTTTTCTTTACCATTACAGCCCATATTCTGGCCACTGTTAAAACTTCAACGAAATTTTAATATTTCAGTGCGGTCCGAACTGTTTTTAATCCCAAAATTTCGAATCATGTTCAAACTAATTTAAAAATAATAAATTTATATCAATTTAAAATCCAACATAATTTTCCCTGCAAAAAAACAATTAAATTTGAAATCTCGAAATCGTAAAAAAACGATATTTGAAACTAATTGCCGGTTTGCTGTGTTTTAAAATTTACATCCCATTTCTTACTGCATCATTTTCTGGGCAAGCGAATACATCGCTCTCGTCTTGAAAGATTTGTAGCCCAGCAGGGCTGAGAAAGCAAGTAGGCCTCTGTTGGGTATTTCTTAAAAAAAAGTAGAACTGGGCTAGCCATTTTCAGCAAGAAAAAAACACAACTGGGCTCATCATGTGGTAAACATAAAATAAAACCCTGGCTAGACGGGCCACAGCCCCCGCACAGCCCCGTTGTTACCCTGATCCGTCTCTAAAACTAGTAAATAACAACTGCTTGTTCCTCAAGAAAAGTAAATAATAACTGCGTGACCTGCTGGGTCCCTGGTGTCAGCCGCTCATTGTGTAATTCTCTCGTTTATTGACTATGTTGACAATGGCGTGGGACCCAGATGTCCAGCCATTAGGAGGAACAATTTTTTTTGGCTTGTAATAACGAGGCACTTGCTTGTGTACTGCCATGACCCTGGTGGGTCCCTACTGTCATCCTCTCCACGTACAGTCATCTCCTTATTCCTCTTGGTTGTTGACCATGTTGACAACGCCAGACGGCGGCACACCACGCACCGCCAGCGAACCAAGGTGGAGGACGACGGCGAGGCCTCGGATGGGAACGGGAAAGAGCCGTGGAAGATGCGGTTGTCTAGTCACATGCGGAGGGGAGTACGACTGTACGAGGGTTGACTGGTTCGGGTGTGGGTGCGTGTTGGGGTTGACGTTGCCAGAGATTAACAAGACGTGTGGGGGAATAGAGGGGATGGACTGGCCAACGTTTGTGTGATGCCCCCGGCTTAATCGTGCACTAATCATACACACAAATGCACACGATCAAGCCTAAGGACTCACTTGAAGGAATCACAACACAACTCTAAAACATAAATAAAGTCATACAAGATTTATATTACAAGCCAGGGGCCTCGAGGGCTCGAATACATAAGCTCGCATACAAGCGTCAGCGGAAGCATCAGATATCTGAGTACATATATATAAAAGATAAAATAGATAAGCCTTTAAGAAGGCGGAGCAAAAGAAAACACTACGATCGAAAAGGCGCAGGACTCCTGCCTGGGACCCTCCGATCCTACTCCTGGTCGTCGGCAAGCTTGTAGTAGTAACCACCCTCGGGGTGGTAGTAGTAGTCGTCGGCGGGGGCAGCTGGCTCCGGGGCTCCGTCATCTGGTTGCATCAAACGGATATGGGGGAAAATAGTAAGCAAAGCAACCGTGAGTACTCATCCGAAGTACTCAGCAAGCAAGGAACTACACTACATATGCAACATTATCAAAGAAAGGTTGTATATGTGGACTGGGCTGCAGAAATGCCAGAATAGAGAGAAGGCCTAGTCCTATCGAAGACTAGCATCTTCAAGGGTCTTGCAGCATTAGAAGAGTGTAGATTAGTACAGTATAAAGTAGTAGTGGCATTAAGTATCAACCTCGGCCAGAGATCCTTTCTCGACTCCCTGTGAGAAAGCGATCCCAGAGCCCTAATATCCATTTCTATCCAGTTCTAGTTGTATCGATCGGGATACAACTCCGAGCGTTCATTACCGAGGATCCGGCTATGCATAGATTAGTTCTTCCCTGCAGGGGTGCACCAACTTACCCACCACGCTCGATTAACTCCGGCCGGACACACTTTCCTGGGTCATGCCCGACCTCGGCCAAACGATACGCCGCAACCTGACCTAGGCTTAACAGAGAGGTCAGCACGCCGGACTAAACCTATGCCCCCAGGGGTCTTGGGCAATTGCCCCGAACGCTTCTGCACGTTGCGAACGCGGCCGGTGAGCAGACCTAGGCCCCCTTACACAAGTGCAGGGCGTTACCAGTCCAACCTAGCGCGCACCGCTCAGTCGCTGACGTCTATTAAGTTCGGCTGAAGCATATGACGCAGAGTGCCCATAACTGTTCCCACGTGATGGTTAGTGCTATCGGGCCAAACGCCCACTCGAATCAAATATCCAAATCGTTAGTATATTGGGGTTGTGCGGCAACGAGCAGAGACTCACGATCGATGTGACCCCGTTGCCCCGTCTCGAGGACTTGCGGCAAGGGCTAAGAATGCCCAGCCGCGCCTCGTATTTGTCTCTCGGGTACCCTCCAGGTCAACCCATCTCCACATCACTCGCGGGTACCCCTCAGGGTCGACCCGCCTTTCCAAGTAACAGTTGTAAAGTCCAAGTATCCGTGTGTCCATAACATCAGGGAATCCGAGGTATCACCCTCATTAGATTCCTACTCGATGTATCCGTCAAGGTGAACTTAGGAGGAATCACCCTCGAGGTTCACACTTGAGGTGTTGCACGACAGCGTCGTTATCGGGAGTGGTGAAAGAGGAATCACCCTCGATGACCATGACCAAATAGCTACTCTATAGAGTTAACATCAGAAGTGCTACATGAGGTATCACCCTCGGCACTTGATAGTAACGCTGCAGTGTCGTACAACTAAGGGGGGGTGATGTGCGGTGCTGGGGCCTGGTTGTCGATCAAGTCATCTGATAATCCAGCGGGGCAACTAGGACAAAGTGGGGTCTCTGGTGGGTCTCTATCCAGCATATACTAAGCAGTTTAGGATAAGCAGGTAGGTATCAACAGCAGTTACAAAAACATGCTATGCATCAGAAATAGGATAAACAGTAGCAGCAGCAATTTCTAATGCAAGCATAAGAGAGAAAGAATAGGCGATATCAGCATGTTCAAAGGGGGGGTGCTTGCCTGGTTGCTCGGCGGCAAGAGAAGGGTCGTCAACAGTGTAGTCGTACTCCGGAGCTGCGTCGGCCTCGGGGGCTGCGTTGGTACCGGGGTCTGCCGAGAGAGAAGAGGAGGAGGAGGAAACAGATAAATACACAGCAAACATATGCAACACAGAGCATGCTATGGTAAGATGCAGTGCAGGGTTGCCTAAAAGCATGTCTAAGTCATATTAGTTATTTTAGGATTTAAGTTGGAATTATTAACCGGTATATATGCACTATTCATCTACCAGAAACAAGCTAGAAGTTGCGGGTTCACCTCCATAGAGGGTCTCGTCGTTCTGAGCAACTTTCATGTATAAAGTTTTTTTATCCGAGCTACGGTTTATTTTCTACAAATTTTAAAAGATTTAAACATTTTCTGGATTTATTCAAATTAATAGAAATGAATTATTACGTCAGCATGAGGTCAGCAGGTCAACCGCAGCTGTTCAGGTCAAACCTGACAGCTGGGTCCCACCTGTCATAGGCAGTGGGCTAAATCAAAGTTTAAACTTAACCTAGTTTATCTAATTAATCTACTGGGCCCACTGGTCAGTGTCTAACTAATCTAACATATTAATCTAATTAATGATTTAGTTAGCTAATTAGGGGGGCCTACCAGTTAGTGACTGGACCCGGTCTAGTCAGCGTAGTTGACTTGGTCAACAGGGCTATGGGGCCCGTGGGCGGTGTCACAGGGGGCGCCAGGTGGCGGCCAGGTCATCTCCGGTGACCGGAGCAGCGCTGGCGAGCCGTAACAGTGGCGGAGCTCACCGGAGTTGGCTGGGATCGCGCCACAGTGGTCCAAATCACGTGGGGTTAGGCTCTTTCGAACGTGCACTCTGTTGCGCATCGAATGGGAGTGGTCACAGCTGCTGAGGCGACCGGAGTTGGCGCTGGCGACGACGTCGGGCGGCGGTGGCTTCGGGTGGATCATGGGATCACGGCTGCGGGGAGAGTTCGGGCACGCAATCTAGCTAGGCGGCATCTACTGGGCGCGGCAAGCAAGATGGGCAGCGGCACAGGGCCGTTTGGCTGCCAGAATGATACCGGCAATGTGCGCCGTGGCGGCGGGCTCGGGCAAGTTGGGGGAGCTCGCTATGGTTAGCTAACGGTGGCAAGATGAAAGGGAAAATGGGGAGAAGCTCACAATGGTCTCGTAGGCGTGCAACGGTGGGCTCGGGGAAGTGGGACGGCGATGAATCGACGGCGGCGGCCCGGGTGCCCGAAGGTTGAAGACGAGGCCATGGGCGACGCGGCGGCGGCTTTGAGCTCCATCCAGTTGGAGTAGTCGACGTAGTCGACGGCATGGAGGACGATGGGCACAACGAAGGGGGCCGGCGGTGGCTGTCGCCGCGGCGGAGTGAGTCGGACGGCGGTGGTGGCGCTCGGCACAAGGGAGAGGAGAGCATGCGAGCGCGAGGGAGTGAGGAGAGTGGCGGAGAAGTGGATGAGGATGGAGGGGAGAGGCCGAGGGGAATCCTTATCCCCTCCTCGCATCGGTGGGCGTCGCCGTGTCGCCTCCTCGCCGGTGGACGCCGGTGCAGCCACAGGCGAGACGACAGCGTGAGGGAGAGAGGGTGAGGAAGGAGGCAGGCCGGCTGGGCTGGGCTAGTGCACTGTGCACTTAGGCCCAGTCGGTTTAGGCCATTTTCTATTTTCTCAGTTTTGCATTTTATTAATCCAAATAGAGGTAGTAGTGAATTTCTAGGGCCACCAGAAAGCTTGGAAAATGTGGAACTGAGCCCCAATATTACTTAGCAATATTTGGCGCTGCCACAAATATTTTGGAGGCATGGTGAGATCATTTGCATTTTACAAAAAATGAATTTGCACATTTTAAATTGCTGGAACAGCACTGTTTAAATGCTACTGTCCATTTTAGCATAAGGGTGATGTTGTATTCCTTAACAAATAAATGTTATGGAATATTTACTATGAGATGAACATTTTTCCAGCAACTTTTGGGCAACTTTATTTTGCACTTTGAGTTTGAATTTATTTCAGAGAGGAATTTGAATTGGAGTGTTTAACCACTGAGATGAAGCATTGCAAAAAAAGAAGATGACTTGCATGATCATAAGGGATTACTGTAGTGTGATGCTGGGGATGTCACAAATCTCCTCCACTACAAGAAATCTCGTCCCGAGATTTAAGTGGGGAAGTAAAGAGTAACTTCGGGAGAACTGCCCCTTATAGGGTTAATTATCTGATGAACAATTCAGGAATGTGGCAGAAGTATCTCTCGAGTTGAAAATTCAAAAAACATCAAGAGCAAAGTATGAAGGTACAATAGGAAGTTTCAAGCGGATGGACAAATGATCGATACCTGAACAGAGTGTGAGAAGGGGGTTCAGAGCATCGGGAATAGATCATCTCTCAGAGGGTGGCTCGTGATAACACACAAGGTCAAGTGCATAGGATACTTCAGAATTAAGGATGTACAGGAGAGTCAGGTTCCGATCCTGTGGAGCTATGGAGGGTGTCGATCAAAAGTAGGGAGAACAGTGGCATCTTACCGGTCACGACAACAAGGTATGTCAGAGGATAGCCTGTCAGTTATGTCGGCGACAACATCGCTACCAAGGGTGAGGGACGAAGAGAACCATTTTCCTGCTCGTTGAATGAGGCGGACCAATAGGCAATGTTCTCGTCCATCGGTGGTTACCGGAATGTCATCAACATTAGTAACAGGGTCGTACTAACCAAATTGTACCACGAGGTGTTTTTATAAGCAGGGAATTATTTCTTCTTATAACATATGGATCACAAGAAAGGTTAAACAAACCAATGGAAAGGAAAATGTGTTTATACACAGGAATTAGGAGTGTAACTTTTCCCAAGGAAAAGTAGGGAAAAGTAGAGCATGATATACATGTCAGATCAACAAGTACATCATCATTTGGATAAAGGGGCAAGGGAATTCATGATGTTACCCATACAATGGTGTTTGGATAATAGAGCAAGAAACATTTAGCGTTGCGCTTCCAATGTTCTTATTGATGTTCGGAGTACCACATTTATGCTTCGAGGTAGCAATAACATAGTGTTTCAAGTAAGGGTTGGATCAGAAGATCACAAGAGACACGAAGGAACATTTCCAAGAATATAACAGAACATAAAGTATAACCCAACACGACCAAGTCTGTGTTGGCAGGAAGTCGAGGATATTGTCGATGATAACACAATTCATCGAAGGACAAGGATGGTATTTCTCTCATGAATTCGATTGATATCCTGAAGGAGCTCTGAATGTTGATGATGATCACGACACATTTGTCGAGAGGTTTCAAGAAGATGTAATTGGTCAGCGATGACATCAAGCAAAAGGAATGCCGAGCGAAAGGTTATTGGAACCACGGATACGACATAAACTCGAAATCAAGCTTGTTGTTCGAGGTGAAATGATAAGAAGAGGAAGATCGACGTAAGTTTAACTCGTCGTCGGAAGTTGCTCCGGGCATAAGGATCATTGAGATATCATGGAGCAATACTTTAATGTACATCTGAATAGAGGTTGGACAGGTGAAGTGATCTGTAGAAGACAAGTATTTTAACTTGTCCAGGAAATGGAATCAAGGAGAAAATATGGTCGGAACCATGGTTACAAAGGATCAATTTACAGATACAAGATGAACTTATATCAAGGGAACAATTGATTTAAGAGAACCTTCCATGATAAGTTTTGCATCGTGTCCATGGGCATGAACGCAAAGGTTCAAGGTCGACCCCCACTTCTTCAAGGCATAACCTTTCATTCACTTCTCGTTTTCGAAGAAATTGTAGTGCTAAAAATTTATCTGGTGAAGCACCAGAAGAGTATGACTCGCATAACTTTCGAGTTCACACGGATTAGGGAAAGCATAGGTTCAACCCATCGAGACAACTCAGGAACCTATACCGCAAACTCCAGAAGTAAATAATCACAAGCTTGAAAGTAAGCAGAGGATACCATTTGCCAAAAGCATCAGATTGTAAAAACAACTGGATAATTTGATGTTTAAATACAAAGAAATCATGACTTTCAGAATGAACGATCAGAGGCAGAACTCTAATCAAAAGACGAGTAAGTTAATTAGAACTAGATGGACAATCTATCAAGGTGTAATTTTCCGAGAATCAGCTCATGTCCGGAATGACGTCTGAGCAGGAAGGTCAAATTTCAGGGTTCGACTGATGATTGTGAGCATTCGCAACATAATGAATCAATAAGCTCAGGATGACAATGACAAAGGATGTTAATGAATATTGCCAGACATATGGATTTAACCATAATGTAGGCAGACAAGACTTTCGGGAGCACTAGGCTGCAGAGGATCTTCGGGAGATCAGATAGCATTGCGAAGTATTTTGGGAATCACAGGAACAACTAGGGATGAACGAATCCCGGGTAAATGAATTATCCGCAGTGCGAGTAGAAGCTGCAAAGTAGAAGCACAAAGGATTCTCGGAACAACGAAGAGTATTGGGGTAACTCATACATAAAGGAGTAACTGGGAATGAAGATACAAACGGCAAAGATGTATAGTTTTTCATGGTGATTATCGATAGTAGGGAACTTGCAAAAGCAGCGGGCATAATGGTCTCGGGAAACTTCGAGGAGTATCTTCGGAGTCTTCTGATGATGACACGCCATCTTCTGGAATGAGGGGAGGGCTCTCCGGGAGAAAGCGGTTACGAGAACCTATTGTTAGAGTCAGCAAAATTTTAACTCAAATAGTAGAGAGATCAGAGTCCTAGAGTAAAAACAAGGAATAAAAGATCCTAATACCACCCATTCAACGACGTGGGCCCGTAAGCCACACAGCCAAGTTAGTAAAACAGTTTTGGACGACTAGACTCAACTTTGGCCAAGGAGTTGGAAAGGGGGTTCCTATAGGCAGTCGGCTCTGATACCAACCTGTGACGCCCCCGGCTTAATCGTGCACTAATCATACACGCAAATGCACACGATCAAGCCTAAGGACTCACTTCAAGGAATCACAACACTACTCTAAAACATAAATAAAGTCATACAAGCTTTATATTACAAGCCAGGGGCCTCGAGGGCTCGAATACATAAGCTCGCATACAAGCGTCAGCGGAAGCATCAGATATCTGAGTATAGATATATAAAAGATAAAACAGATAAGCCTCTAAGAAGGCGGGGCAAAAGAAAACACTACGATCGAAAAGGCGCAGGCCTCCTGCCTGGGACCCTCCGATCCTACTCTTGGTCGTCAGCAAGCTCATAGTAGTAACCACCCTCGGGGTGGTAGTAGTAGTCGCCGGCGGGGACAGCTGGCTCCGGGGCTCCGTCATCTGGTTGCATCAAACGGATATGGGGGAAAAGAGGAAGCAAAGCAACCGTGAGTACTCATCCGAAGTACTCAGCAAGCAAGGAACTACACTACATGTGCAACATTATCAAAGAAAGGCTGTATATGTGGGCTGGGCTGCAGAAATGCCAGAATAGAGAGAAGGCCTAGTCCTATCGAAGACTAGCATCTTCAGCGGTCTTGCAATATTAAAAGCGTGTAGATTAGTATAGTATAAAGTAGTAGTGGCATTAAGTATCAACCTCGGCCAGAGATCCTTTCTCGACTCCCTGCGAGAAAGCGATCCCAGAGCCCTAATATCCATTTCTATCCAGTTCTAGTTGTATCGATCGGGATACAACTCCGAGCATCCGTTACCGAGGATCCGGCTATGCATAGATTAGTTCTTCCCTGCAGGGGTGCACCAACTTACCCACCACGCTCGATTAACTCCGGCCGGACACACTTTCCTAGGTCATGCCCAGCCTCGGCCAAACAATACACCGCAACCCGAGCTAGGCTTAACAGAGAGGTCAGCACGCCGGACTAAACCTATGCCCCCAGGGGTCTTGGGCCATCGCCCCGGATGCTCCTGCACGTTGCGAACACGGCCGGTGAGCAGACCTAGCCCCCCTTATACAAGTGCAAGGCATTACCAGTCCAACCCAGCGCGCGTCGCTCAGTCGCTAACGCCTATTAAGCTTCGGCTGATGCATACGACGCAGAGTGCCCATAACTGTTCCCACGTGATGGTTAGTGCTATCGGGCCAAAGGCCCACTCGGATCAAATATCCAAATTGTTAGTATATTGGGGTTGTGCGGTAACGAGCAGAGACTCACGATCGATGTGACCCCGTCGCCCCATCTCGAGGACTTGCGGCAAGGGCTAAGAATGCCCGGTCGCGCCTCGTATTTGTCTCTCGGGTACCCTCCAGGTCAACCCGTCTCCACATCACTCGCGGGTACCCCTCAGGGTCGACCCGCCTTTCCAAGTAACAGTTGTAAAGTCCAAGTATCCGTGTGTCCATAACATTAGGGAATCGGAGGTATCACCCTTGTTGGATTCCTACTCGATGTATCCATCAAGGTGAACTTAGGAGGAATCACCCTCGAGGTTCACACTTGAGGTGTTGCACGACATCGTCGTTATCGGGAGTGGTGAAAGAGGAATCACCCTCGATGACCACGACTAAATAGCTACTCTACAGAGTTAACATCAGAAGTGCTACACGAGGTATCACCCTCGGCACTCGATAGTAACGCTGCAGTGTCGTACAACTAAGGGGGGTGATGTGCGGTGCTGGGGCCTGGTTGTCGATCACGTCGATCGAGTCATCTGATAATCCAGCGGGGCAACTAGGACAAAGTGGGGTCTCTGGTGGGTGATGTGCGTGAGGGAGAGAGAGTGAGGAAGGAGGCAGGCCGGCTGGGCTGGGCTAGTGCACTGTGCACTTAGGCCCAGTCGGTTTAGGCCATTTTCTATTTTCTCAGTTTTGCATTTTATTAATCCAAATAGAGGTAGTAGTGAATTTCTAGGGCCACCAGAAAGCTTGGAAAATGTGGAACTGAGCCCCAATATTACTTAGCAATATTTGACGCTGCCACAAATATTTTGGAGGCATGGTGAGATCATTTACATTTTACAAAAAATGAATTTGCACATTTTAAATTGTTGGAACAGCACTGTTTAAATGCTACTGTCCATTTTAGCATAAGGGTGATGTTGTATTCCTTAACAAATAAATGTTATGGAATATTTACTATGAGATGAACATTTTTCCAGCAACTTTTGGGCAACTTTATTTTGCACTTTGAGTTTGAATTTATTTCAGAGAGGAATTTGAATTGGAGTGTTTAACCACTGAGATGAAGCATTGCAAAAAAAGAAGATGACTTGCATGATCATAAGGGATTACTGTAGTGTGATGCTGGGGATGTCATAGTTTGAGCATACGATAGGGCAGCGGAGGCGCAGCCAGCCATGTAAGGCGGGAGCAGGCGGGACCGACGGCATGGTTTGGTTTGGGCGGCTAGAGGAAGAAGACAAGAGATAGAAGAAACACGACAGATGTTGGATGTCAATCCAACGGCTGGAAGGCAGAATCGTTTGTTGACTAAGTCGACACCGCCTTGGATAGACCTTTTCCTTGTGGGCCCCAAATGTCAGAATCCAAATATGTCACCACCATGCAGCCTTTCTCATGAAGAATAAAAGCCTATTTCGCGTGCTAGCTGAAAATAAGTTTGTGGGTGCTGGCGGGCGCTAAGCACTTGGGTTCTGTAATGCACAATGAGCTCAAGCAGCCGGCGGGAGTGATGCTATTTCCCTTGGTTGGGATTTGTTACAATATTTCTCTCTTTAATAAAGGAAATGGCAAGCCATTTGCCTTGTTTCAAAGAAAATATGACATTCACAGCCGAGCTGAAAGGGGCAACAACATCTAACTTAAGCTTACAAACGGTATAAAAGCCCAAGGATTAATTGTTCATCAGGTTTAGACAAAACCCAGATTGAACACGCATGGCAATAATATCTAACCCAACCATTGTTTTTGGCAGTCACAAACAAATGGGTCGGTCTGATCCATAAAATCAACATCCTGTGCCAAAAAGTTTACTGGCATATGACGACAAGTTGTTGTAAATAGAAGCCTAGCATGTTCAGAAGCCCATTTGTCGACCTGAAACTTCTTTTTTTTTGTTCAACATATCTATTCCTGAGAAATTTCTTGTTGAAAAACTTAAGCCTCGTGGACAATAGTAACCTCGCATTCAACAGGAAGAATGTGACGAAGTTTCTGTTTGCCTGATTGGATGCATAACCTTCCATCATTATTGGACTCTTTTATCTTGCGTTGACGTTGCGGCTGCACTGCTTGTTTGCTCCTCCACACATGACAGGATCATTCCACATTGCAATCAGCAAGTCAACGTACGAATAAGTTTATTTCATCTTGCGGTGGTCATTGTACCTAGTTACGAATGTAGGAATTCCTGGAGCACCATGAGGTTAGCTGACAGCAGGTAGATGCAGCCATATAATTTTGTGCGGTGCTACCAAAATTGAGGTTTGTGTCCCTTTCCCTTCTTATGAGAATTCTTCTTGAAGTTGGTAGAATGTGACAGCTTGTTCTTTGCATCAAACTTGCCCTTCCCCTGAGATTTGTTCTTGTTGTTTTTGTGCTTGTTGGGATGGAAGTTCTTCTCGTGTACCATGTGGGCACTAGAAGCTCCCTCAGCGACTCGAGCACGTGTGTCTTTTGCTCTCGCCTTCTCTTCAAAATCAAGAGTGCTAATGAGATCCGAAACGGAAAACTCATGTCTCTTGTTTTTCAGAGAAGTAGAAAAATTGTTCCACGAAGGTGGAAGCTTGGCAATGATGGTCCCAGCAACAAATTTGTCCGCCAAAACACACTTAAAGTACTCCAGTTCCTTAGCGAGTGACTGCATCTCATGAGCCTGCTGAACAATAGAGCGCTCATCAATCATCTTGTAGTCACAGAATTGCTCCATGACGTACAACTCGCTGCCAGCGCCCGAGGCCCCAAACGTGGCCTCGACCGCAGCCTACATGTCTTTGCCGCTGTCAAACGACATATATGAATCCACAATGGAATCGTCAAGAACACTCAGAAGGGTGACTTTTAAGAGGGTATCCATGTTCTCAAAAGCTTCCTGTTGTGTAGGATTAAGATCGCCCTCAGGCTTGCCCTTAGTGGCGTCATAGCAGTACATGATCTAAAACCAGTATACTGCTCTCGTGCGCCACCTTTTATATTGCACCCCCTTAAAGGTATGCAGCTTCAAAAGCGCAGCAAAACCACTCGGAGTAAATTGCCTACAATCAGGTTTTTCGATTGGATTGTTGAATATATGAGCAATTTACTATGAGGTTTAATCTGAATCAACAGTAAATAGATCATGAAGACAATTGCAAAGATCAAAGTAATGATGTAGACTAAACCAGGAGGACAAAATCACATACTGTGCAGCGGGAGCAGAACCGCCGTGGTTGATGTTGTCACTCATGTCGTTGATGAAGAGATTACCGAGGTCGGGGAAGAAGGTTGTCATTGAGGAAGTCGTCGCTGGCAGCAGTCGCATGAGTGTGCTCCCCAAAAACCTGATCGCCCCTCTCCCGTACAGGATCACGAAAGGCGGGGTTCCGGAGGACTGTTGTCCCTTCTCGCGGTGCATGCCGGAAGGAGGTATGGAGAAGACTTGCGTGGCGGCGCTATGATCTGGAATGGTGTGAAACCATATGATACAGCGGCGGCTAGGGTAGAGCTTGTCAGGTCGATCATGCGAGTAAAGAGCAAGTACTATAATAATAAGCCTTTGGCCCAAACCCCACGTCCAAGTCAATAATAGCCCCACTATCCAAAAGAATCGGAAATGGCTAAGTAATTAAGGTGTCCGTTAATTATTAATTAATGACTTAACAAATTTTCCAACCAACAAAAATATAGACCACGTGCATAGCTTTTGTCCTTAGACAGTCTCATTCCCGAAGAGTGCGCGTGTAGGTTTCCAATTATCATGCTCATGCAAGTGCTAGAATAGATCACATTATAAAGTGGTGCAACTCACACTCACCTAGCAGTATGGGACTAAACTTTAGTCCCACTCACACCACACCATGCTCTAAGAGCATGGTTAATAGTATAGCCAACATCTGGCTATATGAAGTTGACACATCATCTAGAGCCAACCTAATAGCCTGCTACTAGTAGTACAATAGTTAGTCACATTAGTATACTATATCATTAATACATGGCCCCACCTTTTGTCTCACAAAGTATGTTGGAGCTCGTGCTACAACCGGATACAAGTTTATAGCCCGCTTCTCTTGTCTCTCCTTCAACTAAGCACAAATACTATATTTAAATCCTTATAGCCCGCTTATGTCACCTTATTATACTTGCTCTAAAGTTACTCTCCACTGTGAGTAGTCTAAAATGCCGGGCGTGCAGCGGGCAGCGCCCTCGGCCGGCGCGCCGCTTCAATTGTGGACGCAGTGAGAGGTCGTGTCACCCTGACTTGCCATCAATGTGGAGCGGCGGGCTCAGCTGCGCCGGGCAGGAAGCGCGCGCGGGAGGGGGGAGGGGTTTTTGGTGGGCCAGGAAGGTGAGAAGCCAACTTGGGATCGGTCCGGACAGGGAAATATCAGGTGCTCCCATCCTTTTGGTGCTCCCATACTCCAACTGCTAGTACAACTGTAGTACAATAGGTGTGGGCTATGTAGAGGGCGTAGTAAGCAAGCTTCTCACCGTTCTGCGAGTTGACATGACACATCAAAGTAGTAGTTTTTTTAAACGTACATCAAAGTACTAGTGTAGTAGTCTCCAAAAAGGGCCGACCATGTCCATGGCTACCATCCCATCCCGTGCTCCATCATTGAGTACATGCACGATTCACATGCCATTCAAGAAAAAAACTGCGTACGTGCCATTGAAGAAAAAAATTAAAAACAAAGACGCCACCGCGTCATGGTCGAACTTTGATTCGTTCACGCGTGGTTCCCGACCCTCCACTAAGTGAACAAATACTACACGCTTCAAATTATCACGTGAGCTGCCTCTTCATCCAGAAATGAGCTCCACCGTGTACCCGCGCTTGTGTGTTAGGGAATGAGGCACAGAGTACGTGTGTCCGTGCGTGCAATTCTTCTCTTCGTGCACATACTCCTTTTTTTGCGGGTGATTCGTGCACGTACTCGGCCTACATTGGTGATCGTTGGTGAGTCTCACTTATCTCTACATCTCTACATGTACATCTACATCTGCATCTACGTCTACACTACATCTACATCTACATCTACCTCTACTATAGTACAACAAGTTTTAAACATGAGACCAGCCATTTTCTTGCATGACACGACCAGCCCGTATCGCTTCTCGCTCCTCGTCTCTCACAAAGTGCGTCCGGCAGGCGATTTTGCCGTCGATTGAGGTCGATTCACTCACACTCGCTCCCACATGTTATAAATCTAAAAAGAATAGTGATATGACAATAGGAAGCGCTCTGATCGGCGGACCAAACGCGACGGGCGTGCCGTGAGTGGGTCCAGTTTCTTGTAAGGTGACTTATGCATCTCGACGGAGGAAGCACCTTGCTCAAATTTGGCACTTTTCCGGGCTCATTATGTGCATTCTCTAGACATTTATTAGCCCAGATACTCCCTCCGTTTTTATTTACTCTGCATATTAGATTTGACTGAAGTCAAACTTTATAAAGTTTGACCAAGTTTATAGAAAAAATATGAACATTTACAATAGCATATCTATATGATAGGAAAGTGTATTCAATAATGAATCTGATGGTATTCATTTGTTATTGTATATATGTTAATATTTTTTCTATAAAAACTTTGTCAAAGTTTACAAAGTTTGAGTTTGATCAAAGCTAATATGCAGAGTAAATAAATATGGAGGGAGTACATCAAAAACCCAGCTACAGCTACACGGGTGTGATGAGAAGGACGTGGATTGCTGTTCGATCACGGTGCATCCTACGGTGCACACGCGCAATCCGCGTGCCTGGGGTTTCGGCCAATCACAATGCAACCCCGGTCGGGTGAGTGCACACAGTGTCCAGAGGCGACGGAAATGAAGCGTGTGCGGTAGTAAATTACCAAGATTGTAGGGGAATCTGAATTTCCTGCGTTGTTTGTCCTTGAGCTCTAAAAAACCACCGCACTGTATGGTTGTCCTTCCTCTCTCAAAAAATGTTGCCCGCTTCTCTTCTCCCCCCCCCTTCCGATATACAATCCTACGGATCAAACAACACACATAGGGAAAATTCCTAAGGACTAGAATCCTCCAAAATTCCTTTGAGAATCCTTTGAATCAAAAAAGCCCTTATACAGGGCTCAATTAACAAATCTCACCAACCATTGGCACCATGTACTTATAGTTGCTTCTGTCGGCATCCTGGGATCGGGGGTACCTAGACCTGCCTGCCTGTGGCCCAGCGCATGGGACCGTCGACGACCTGGTACGGCTCAGCTACAACACCCCGAGCACAAGACCCCTGTGAGGGCCCCCCCGGCCTCGCGAGGCGGATGTCGCCAAGACCTCTAGAGGAGCGGCCTCCCTAGGGTGCCTCCCGAGGAGCGAAGATTTCTATGCTAGTACCCAGCCTCACGAGGCTGCGATGACATGAGCCATGACGACCATGGCCAGGCAGACACCAACGGGCGCAGAGGAGACAGTTTCCCTTTCGGTGCTAAGGGAGCAAGGACAGGCGCAGGTTCCCCAGGAAGGCCCCAAAGCTTTCCATTCCGGTGCAACAAGACCAAGGCCACGAGCTCGGCAGGACGGATGTCATCATCGGGCCCACCATTGTGTCACACCCAGAAGCTTTGCAGACAAAGACCATCTTTTGTCAGGATAAGATGTACTCCTTGTCAGCTGTTGTGGGATCCCTTCCCGCTAGTTATGAGGGGAGAGGACCAAGGCCACTATAAAGATAGGCTAGCCTCCACCATAGAGGGGGATCGGATCCGTTCCACTCTCACCTCTCGAGCCCTCGCGAGGTCGCTCGACCACTGTATCAGTTCATCTTCAACCTCCTCGTGAGCCAATCCACCAAAAGCAGGAGTAGGGTCTTACACCGCAAGGTGGCCCGAACCTGGGTAAATCTATGTGTTCTTTCCTTCTCTGCAATCCAGCACACTCGGTGAGATCTAGCCGTGGGTGTGGCGAGTGGGGCATCTTGGTGAAGTGAGATCTCTGCACACGCCCCAGAGTTCGAATCTCCTTGGGTCTGCAGAGCCCTGAATCCAACATTTGGCGTGCCAGGTAGGGGCGTATTGGAATCCTCCTTCCAGTTTGCTTCGTCTCCGCTTTGTCGCTCCCATGGCCGATGCCCACTGAGTCTGCGTCGAACGCCGGGCTGCTCGCGTTGCCCAGAAGGCGTCCGTGGGCCGCGGCACCCTGCGCCGCTCCGCCTCTCCTGCGGCTAACGCTACCACTGACCCTGCTGCTCACGAGCGGCAAGACTCGTTGCTGCCACCCTCCGTGCGGTGCGATGGCCACACAGCTACTCCGTCCCTCCCGCCACGGCGTTGTCCTCCCACACTCGTCACGGGCCGGCGAGCGCGTAGGCTGCGGTGCTCATGGCGTGCGAGCTGCTGCACTACCGCCCTGCCAATGATCGCTACGACGACTGGCTTGGTCGCATCACCGAGCTCGTCAACGCCGCCGGAGAGGTCCCGGCGCCCTCCCACACGCTCTGCCCCCGCCCTCCCAGGCGGGCGACGTGGCTCACGGAGCGACTCCTCCTCCTCCTCTGCGTGGTGCCGACCTCGGGCCTGGGCGCGAGGCGCATCCGCGCGACCCGCCGCATGGGGCGCTGGCGCCGACACGGGATGAGGTGAGCTGCCAGGTGGTGCAGCGGCCACAAGGTGATGCACGTGCACTCCCCGCACCACCGCGCCAGCATAAGGACCATGCGCCGCTGGAGGCAGCGGCGCGTGGACGTCAAGATCGAGTCCCCCCTGCGCGTGTTGCGCCCGTAAGTGCGACGTGCTGCCACGCCTTCTCCCCGGAGCTGCGCCGCGTCGTCTGGCCCGACAAGTTCAAGCCGGACCTGCCTCCACGCTACGACGGCACCCCCGACCCCGCAGAGTTCCTCCAGCTCTATGTGCTGAGTATCGAGGTGGCAAACGGTGATGACAAGGTCATGGCAAACTGGTTCCCCATGGCTCTCAATGATGGCGCGCGCTCCTGGCTCCTTAACCTCCCGGAGGGATCGATCTCCTCTTGGGACGAGCTTCGCGAGCGCTTCATCGCCAACTTTCAAGGCATCCGCGACCATGCCCTAGCTGTGAACGACCTGTGGCGCGTGAAGCAACAACCGGGCGAGACCCTGCACAAGTACATACAGTGCTTCACAAATGTTCACCTTAAGATCCCGAAGGCGTCGGACGAGGCCATCATCTCAGCGTTCACCGACGGCGTCAGGGACGTCAAGATGAAAGAGGAGCTTGCCATCCATGACGACTTGTGCTCGGCCCTGGAGATGTTCAACCTGGCGAACAAGTGCACAAGGGTTGAGGAGGGTCGCCTCTCCCTCCTCGAGCTTCCGGAGGCCGACCTCGAAGACAAGAAGGCCAAGGCTAAGGAGGCAAAGCGCAAGGGCCCCGCCGTGCTGGCGGCGGAGCCCGAGCTGAAGCGCGGCCACGACCATGATGAGCCTCCGAGGGGCAACCGTCCGTTCTGCGTCTACCACAACACTCACACCCAAAACACAAACGACTGCCAGGAGCTCAGGGCGCTCCGCGACGGACGTCTCGGCTGCCACCCCGAGCGCAGCGACCGTGGCTACAATTGTGGAGGGGGCCGTGGCGGAGGCCACTGGGATGACGGCGACTCTCGCCAGAGCTGGCACGACCAGCCTCGCGATGACCGCTGGCGTGATGAGCCTCGTGAGGGCCCTTGGCGTGACCAGCCTCGTGAGGCTCGTCCTCAAGGCAATGCCGGCCTTCCACTACTACCTCCGCTGCCAAGAAGAAATGACGACAACCGATAGGATGAGGGGGCTGGGGGCTTCCAGGAACCCCATGCGATGGCCTGCATCCCGGGCGGTGCTCAGGCCCTTGCCTCGAACTGCATCTTCAAGCAGTTCTCTCGCGAGGTGAACGCGGCCCTCCCGAAGCTCGAGGCCGCGCGTCCCCTCGGGTGGTCACAGTACGCCATTACCTTCGACTCCAAGGATCACCTCAAGTGTGTGGCCACTGCTGGCGCGCTCTCCATGCTCTGTACACCCACCATCAGCAACGTCCTCGTCACCAAGACCCTCATCGATGGTGGAGCCGGGCTCAATGTCCTCTCTGTCGAGATGTTCGAGACGCTTCAGGTGCCCTATGATCAACTCATGCCAACCAAGCCATTCTCTGGGATGACCGATGGGTTCACCGCCCCCCCCCCCCTAGGCAAGCACGACAACTACCACACCAAGCTCATCGACTTCAACATCGCCCACATCGGCCTCCCGTACAACGCCATCTTGGGGTACCCTGCCCTTGCCAAGTTCATGGCTGCAACCCACCATGGCTACAACGTCGTCAAGATGCCCGGTTGCGGCGGCATCATCACGGTCGCCTGCGATGAGAAAGATGCAGTTTGCTCTCTGAACGCGCCTACCAGGCCGCGGCGGCCGAAAACTCCGATGACGAGAGCGGCGTCCTGCCTCCCGAGGCCACCCCCAAAAGAAGAAGCAGCTCCTCCCCAAGAGCCGTCAGGAGGCTGGGATGCCCGCAGGCGGTGCATCAGGCTCCGCGCCCACTGCTGGGGCACCTCTTCCTCCCGCATAGGCAGGCGCGCCCGGCGCCTCCCTCAGGACGGGCTCGGGGGCTTCCGTCTGGAGAGCCTCTGACCTGACCAAGGCGATGAGGAACATGCTCGGGCACCACTTGGAGGCGTGCCTTGATGCATGCCCCCATGTGACGCCCCCGGTTCAATCGTACACTAATCATACACGCAAACGTGTACGATCAAACCCAGGGACTCACGGGAAGATATCACAACACAACTCTAAACACAAATAAACGGAGGTCCACAATATTACAGACCAGGGATCCGAAGATCCGAATACATGAGTCAGTCATACAAATAATATCTGGGTACAGACATAGTTAGACAAGTTCTGCCTTAAGAAGGCTAGCACAAACAGCGACACTAGATCGAAAGGCGTTGGCCTCCTGCCTGGGAGCCTCCGATCCTACTCCTGGTCAGATGGCTCGATCCAGTAGTACGTGCCCTCTGGACCCGCCTGATAGTAGGCTCCGGTGGCGGCGTCTGGCTCCTGGACTCCATCGTCTGGTGTATCATCAAGGTGGGGTATATGGGGGAAAAGAGAAAATAAAGCAACCGTGAGTACTCATCCGAAGTACTCAGCAAGCAAGGATCTATACTACATATGCAACATTATCAATGGAGAAAAGGCTGTATATGTGGACTGGGCTGCAGTAATGCCAGAATAGAGAGAAAGGCCTAGTCCTATCGAAGACTAGCATCTTCAAACATCTTCTCAAAGCCATCATCTTGCAGCAGTAGAAGAGAGTAGAATAGCATTTTATTTAACAAACATGTTGAAGTACAGCTCAAAGATCCTTCCTCGACTCCCAGCGAGAAAGTAATCCCGAAGCTTCAATTAAGTAACAAGTATCCAGTTTAAGTAGTAGATCGGGATACACAAACTGAGCGTCCTTTACCTTAGGACCGGCTATCGATAGAAGATTCATCCCTGCAGGGGTGCACTACTGTTACCCAACACGCTCGATCAACTCTGGCCGGACATACTTGCTGGGTAATGCCCGTCCTCGGAAGATCAACACGAAGCAGCGCTCTACCTAGGCTCAGCAGAGAGGTCAGCACGCCGGACTAACCTATGCACCCAGGGGTCTCGGGCCATCGCCCTGGGCACCCTGCGCGTTGCGTGGCTGGCCGGGGTGCAGGCGCGACACTGAACTCGCCAGTGAAGTATCCAGCCCAATCCCGACGATCAGCCCGCACGGTGAATCGTGACGTCTGATAAGCTTTCGGCGAAACGTACATCGCAGAGGGCCCCATAACCATTATCCCGCGTGGTGGTAGTGCGTATAGGGCATGTCGACCCACTCAGATCACACACCCAAATCCAATAGGCTCAATTAGTATCAAGCGGAGACAATCAGAGTCTCTGATGCTCCGCCACAATGTCACACTCGAGTGCCCTTCCGGCACACCCGAAATCATAGATCCCCAGCGGGTACCCACCAGGGTGGACCCGCCTGTGAAAAAGGTCAAGTAACCGTGTGGTCATAATCATCAGGGTGAACGTAAGAGGTATCACCCTCGAGGTTCACACTGAGGGGTTGCACGACAGAGTCGTATCGGACATGGAGAAGGAGGAATCACCCTCGATGACCACGACCGTACAGCTATGCTGCAGAGTATTCATCAGGAGTGCGTTACGAGGTATCACCCTCGGCACTCGATAGTTACTACGCAGAGTCGTACAACTAAGGGGGGGTGTGAAGTGAGGCATCTGTCTCTGATCGACGATCACGTTGATCGAGTCGTTGATGAACAAGCAGGGGCGACGAAGTAAGGTGGTGGGGTCACAGATGGTTCATACCAACCTATACTAAACAGTTTATCATAGGCAGGTAAAATAGCAATGAACAGGTTACAACAGCAGGCTATGCATCAGAATAGGAGCATACATTAACAGTAGCGAAATCTAATGCAAGCAGGAGAATAGAATGGGCGATATCTGGAATGCTCAAGGGGGGGGGGCTTGCCTGGTTGCTCTGGCAAGAGAGGGAGGTCGTCAACGGGCTGCTCGTCAGTAGCGTAGTCGTACTCGATAGCAGCGACGTCGGTCTCGGCGTCTATCGAGAGAGAAGGAGGGGGAGAGAAACAATAAATTCACGGCAACAATGCAAACAATATGTATGACATGCCTAAATGATATGCCGGGGTGTTCTACTGCCTAACTAAACGATTTAGTTAATTTAGGAATTTATTTGGATTTATTTAATTAAAGTTGGGCACTATTCATTTATCGAAATCGGTCTAATTGTTCAACGTTCTTATAGTTGCGGGCATCTGACGGGAATACAGAGGGCGTATCCGGGTTCGTATCGTCGTTCTGAGCAAGTTTCATGTATAAAATATTTTCATCGGAGTTACGGATTATTTAATATGATTTTCTAAAGTTTTTATTAATTTCTGAAATTTAATTAATTATTTAATTCAACATTATCCGAAACAGTGATTGATGACGTCAGCATGACATCATGCTGACGTCAGCAGCCACCTGACAGGGTGGGTCCCACCTGTCATAGGCTGTTAGGTTAATTAGGTTTAATTAATTTAATTACTGATTAATTAACACTAATTAGTTAATTAGATTAACCTAATCAGGATTAATTAACTAATTAATTAACTAATTAATTATTTAATTAATTATTTATTTATTTTTATTTTTATTTTCTTAAAATCGTTTTTAGGGGGGTGGGCCCCATTTGTCAGCGGCACAGGGGGTTCGGGCCCCACTGGGCAGTGGCCCAGGGGGGGGTTCACAGGCGTGCGGGCGCGGCGCAGGCGCAGCCCGAGCGGGCGCGTCCAGGGTGCGCCCGGGCGCTGGCCACGGGCGCCGGCGAGGCGCGGCCGGACGGGTCGGTGGTGAGCGCGGGGCCACGGCGAGCGACGCGGGCGAGGTGTGAGGGCGCGCGCGCGCGCGGGTGGCCGCGGCGAGCGGAGGCAGAGGCGAGAGGACGAGCGGCAGCGGCGGCTGGAGTGGGCGCGAGCGGGGCGCGCGCAGCGCGGTCGGGCGCGAGCCGGGGCGCGGCGACGCGTGAGCATGCGCGCAGCGCGGTGAGCGGCGGCACGGGGGCGCGGTGCGCGCGGCGAGGTGCGGGAGCAGAGAGGGGGGGAAGAGGCCCGAGGCCTCACCGTGCTCGTAGGGACGGGGCAGCGGGAGGTCGGGGTGGTCGACGGGGACGACGGCGACGGGGAGGCAGGCCGGCGGGGAGGCGCGGGCTCCGGGCGGCGGCGAGGTCGTCGCGGGCGACGGGAGCGGGGATTTGCCCCGATCCGGATCCAGTCGAGGGAGGGGGCGACCGAGCGCCAGGCGGCTGGTCGGGGAAGAGGAGAGGACGGGGCGACGTCGGTGTGGCGGCGGCGTCGGCGCTAGCCGACCGGCGCGGGAGCGGGGCGGCGTCGGCGAGAGGCGTCGGCGACGGGGCCGTTCCCGCGATCCCGATCCCGATCTGGATCGGGAGGTGGGGGCTGACGAGGGGGAGGCGGCGACGGGGCGGCGTCGGCGACGGCGTAGGCGACGGGGCGGACGGGATCGGGAGATCCCGATCCAGACGCGAGGGGGGGGGAGAGGAGCGAGGGGAATGCGGGTGGGTGACGCTAGGGTTCGGGCGTCCCTGGGGGTATAGGCTAGGGGGCGCGGGTGGGCCGGCCGGCTGGGCTTCGGCCCAGTTGGGCCGGGGGGGGGGGCGTTGCTCTTTTTTTCTGTTTCATTTTTCTTTTATCTTTTTCTTTATTCTCCTTTCTCAGTTTAGTAAATAGTCAGGCCTCAAAATGGTTTTTGTAAAACATGAGACCTAGTTCATAAATAATAGTGCATTATTCCCTAACACCTAAAACTAGTTTGGACAAAACATAATTCCATATTTATTTCAGATTTAATAAATGGTTATTAAATATTATCTTTATCCACTGTTTGAGGTTGTTCGAGTCACTTATCCAATTCCAATGATGTTGGTTTCAATTTTAGAATAGCCTCTGGAATATTTGCTATATATCTGACATTTTAGCTCCTATGTTGGACAACTTTCATATTCCACTTTCATTTAAATTTTGAATTTGACTTAGGAGTTGAAATGCAATGTGATGCTAATGATGATTATGCACTGTTGATCATGCTAAAATGTCATTATCAAAAGTGATTACTGTTGCTAATCACCGGGGGTGTTACAACTCTCCTCATCTATTAAGAATTCTCGTCCCGAGAATTAAGAGGAAGACTGAAAGAAAGAGGGGTATTCTACGCGAAGACGATCCTCGCGTTCCCAAGTGGCTTCATCTTCAGAATGATTTGACCACTGAACCTTGAGGAACTTGATTGACTTTTGACGTGTTCGACGCTCAGCTTGATCAAGAATACGGATGGGATGTTCTGGATAAGATAGATCTTCCCGTAATTCAAGCACTTCATGATCCACAGCTCGAATAGGATCCTTGAAGCAGCGGCGGAGTTGGGATACATGAAAGACGTCATGTACTTGAGAAAGATTTGGCGGCAATTCCAATTGATATGCCACTTCTCCTCGACGGGCAAGAATTCGGAACGGGCCAATGTAGCGTGGAGCTAACTTGCCTTTGATTCCGAACCGATGAGTGCCTTTCAATGGAGTGACACGAAGGTAAGCTTGCTCGCCAGGTTGATAGACTATTTCCTGGTGCTTACGGTCATAGTTGCTCTTCTGACGAGACTGAGCAGACTTCAAATGTTCACGAACAATACGGACTTGTTCTTCAGCTTGCCGAATAATGTCCGGTCCGACGAGTGAGCGTTCCCCAGTTTCTGACCAATTCAGAGGGGTTCGACACTTACGACCGTATAGAACTTCAAACGGTGCCATCTTCAGACTAGCTTGATAGCTATTGTTGTAAGAGAATTCGGCATACGGGAGAGATTCCTCCCATTTCTTACCGAAGGAGATGACGCAAGCTCGAAGCATATCTTCGAGCACTTGATTCACTCGTTCAACTTGACCCTGTGACTGAGGGTGAAAAGCGGTGCTGAAAGACAGATGAGTTCCCATAGCTTCTTGGAAACTATTCCAGAATCTGGAGGTGAAGAGGCTGCCACGATCAGAACTGATCTCCAACGGAACACCGTGGAGTGACACAATTCGAGAAACATACAAGTCTGCTAACTGGCTAGCAGTGATTGTCTCTTTAACAGGCAGAAAGTGGGCAACCTTAGAGAATCGGTCAATGACAACAAATATAGCATCATTACCCTTCTGGGATTTGGGAAAACCAGTAATGAAATCCATTTGGACCTTGTCCCATTTCCATTCAGGAATTTCCAGGGGTTGCAGAGCTCCTGCGGGCCTTTGATGTTCTGCTTTAACGCGGCGGCAAACGTCACACTCAGAAACATAACGAGCAATGTCTCGCTTCATATTAGGCCACCAGAATCTTTGACAAATGTCACGGTACATCTTTGTGCTACCAGGGTGAATGGACAAGGGAGTGTCATGAGCTTCCTTCATAACGTTTTCCCTCTCATTCTTGAACTTGGGTACGAAGAGACGGTGTTGGAAAAATAGGATCCCATCTGCATCAAGATGGAATTCCGACGGCTTTTCTTTCTCGAGGTATCGCTTGATCTTTTCAACTTCAGGGTCATACCTTTGCATAACCTTAATGCCGTGTTCTAAATCTGGTTCGACAACCAGGGTATTGAGATAACCCTGTGGGACAATATGGAGGTTCAACTTGCAAAGCTCTTCATGGAGAAGAGGTTGTGTTTCTTGAACCATAAGATTGTTGCTATAGGACTTGCGACTCAAAGCATCGGCCATTACATTAGCCTTGCCGGGGGTGTATGAGATATTCATATCATAATCGGCAATTGTTTCGAGCCATCTTTGTTGACGAAGGTTCAGATCTGGTTGAGTATATAAATACTTCAAGCTTTGGTGATCCGTGTATATCTCGCAACGGTTACCGAGAAGGTAATGTCGCCATAGCTTCAAGGCATAGATAACCGCAGAAAGTTCAAGATCATGCACGGGATAATTTTCTTCATGAGGACGCAATTGTCGGGAGGCATAAGCAATCACTTTGCACTCTTGCATTAGGACACAGCCTAATCCTTGACGAGATGCATCACAGTATATCACGAAATCCTTTTGGGAATCCGGGGGTGCTAGTACTGGGGCAGATGTCAATTTATCTTTTAGTGTCTGAAAGCTTTCTTGACATTTTTCTGTCCACTCAAATTTAACACCTTTGTGAAGCAGATATGTCAATGGTTTTGCAATCTTGGAAAAGTTCTCAACGAATCGACGGCAATAACTAGCGAGTCCGAGAAAACTTCTGACTTGCTTAACATTCTTTGGGGGAGTCCAGTCGAGAATAGCCTGAACTCGTTCGGGGTTAACAGCAATCCCATCCTTGGAAATCACATGTCCAAGGTAAGTTACTTCCGGAAGCCAAAATTCGCATTTGGAATACTTGGCATACAACTGGTGTTCTCGGAGCCTTTCTTGAACAAGGCAGAGATGTTCAGCATGTTCCTCTTTATTCTTAGAATAGACCAGAATATCATCTAGATATACCACGACGAATTTGTCGAGGTAATCCATGAATATATAATTCATCAGACGGGAGAACGTAGCTGGGGCATTCGTTAGGCCAAATGACATGACGGTGTATTCATAGGAGCCATAACGAGTGACGAATGCAGTCTTGGGAATGTCCTCTTCACGGACACGGATCTGGTGATAACCCAACCTCAAGTCGAGTTTAGAGAACACCGATGATCCAGCGAGTTGATCATAAAGATCATTGATCCGGGGCAGTGGGTATTTATTCTGGATTGTGGCTTGGTTAATGGGCCGGTAATCCTGAACCAATCGGTTAGTTCCATCCTTCTTCTTAACGAAGAGTGAAGGTGCTCCCCAAGCAGAGGAACTGGGGCGGATGAAACCACTCTTAAGTGATTTGTCGATTTCTTCCTTAAGCTCAAGGAGGTGATGCGGAGGCATCTTATAAGGTCGCTTGGCAATAGGAACGGTGCCAGGCTTCAAGTCGATGACGAACTCGACAGCTCTAGCCGGGGGTATTCCTGGAAGTTCTTCTGGAAAGACGTCTGGAAAATCTCGAACGACAGGAACGTTCTCGATCCCTTCCAGAGGTGAGGCGTTCAAAGCATTCATAACACATATCTCAGCTTCAGCGTCTCGAGTAATGCGGGCGGTATAGTTCACTATCTCATCGGTGGGGTGAAGAAGTTGGACGACTTTAGTGGCACAATTGATCGAAGCAATGTGAGCTTTCAACCAATCCATTCCGAGTATGAGGTCTATGGTGGAAGACTTCAGGATAATAGGGGAAGCTAGGAATTCAAATTCCTCGATTTCAACAGGGACATTATGTGCCATCATAGTGGTTTGACATTGGCCTCCAGGGGTACGGACAACTATTGGCAGGTTCATCTTTTCGAATGCAATGTCATGAGATAATGCAAATGCTTCAGACATGAATGAATACGATGCTCCTGAATCAAATAATACAGAAGCAGGTACTGAGTTAACAAGAAGGGTACCCATCACAGTAGCAGGTTGATCCTGGACTTCTTCAATGTCAATGTTGTATGCCTGACCACGACCACGTGAAGCAGACCCAGTATTATAGTTGCGGGTCTGATTGTTGCCACGGCCATATCCACGGCCAGCACGAGGAAAATCGAACTGATTCTGAGTCTGGCGGCAGTCTTTAGCCTGGTGGCCTGGTTTGCGGCACTTGAAACACAAACCATCTTCAGGACGAAGAGGGGCATGGTTCTGGATAGCTTGAGCCTTTGACGGCCTCAGTGGTGGAGGAGGCAGACGTGGTGCAGCATTGTTCTTTGGCGCAGAGGTATTGGGACGGAACGCGTTGTTGGGAATCCAAACTCTACGCTTCGGTGCTGAGCCCGAAGATGAGCCAGCATCACGATAGCGCTTCTGCGAGTCCTTGTGTTCCATCTGAGCGGTCTCAACGAGAATAGCCTTGTTCACTAGAGTTGAGAAGTCATTGATGTCTTGAGCAGCTAGTGCAAGCTTGAGGTCAGGGTGTAGTCCATTACGGAACTTCTCCTGTCTGCGAGCATCTGTGGCGATGTCTTCTTCAGCATAGCGGGAGAGATCAAGAAATTCCCGCTGATAAGCTTCGACGGTTTTATTGCCCTGAGTGAGGTTGCGGAACTGGGTCTTCATGCGTTCCATAATTGCTTGAGGGATGTAACGTGTACGGAAAGCAGCCTGGAACTCATACCAAGTGATGACTGTTCCAACAGGCAGAGTACGCTTGTGGGTGTCCCACCATTGAGCAGCGGGGCCCTTTAAGAAAAAGGCCGCGAAGGTGACAAAGTTGGCGGGGGCGACATTAGCAGACTCCATCTCGTGAGTGATGTCGCGGAGCCAGTCATCGGCATCCAGGGGCTTGTCAGAGTTGCGAAACTGCGTTGGGTTGAGTCGCGTAAACTCTGTCAAAGTTACTGAAGCTGGGTTCTGGTTCTGGTTGTTCTGATGCGGAAACTGAGCCATGATTCCAACCATGAACTGGCGGTTGAGCTCGAACTGTTGCATCATAGCGGCCATATAGTCTGGCGGTGGTGGACGTTCAGGGGTACGACCACGACCACGACCACCTGGTCTAACCATCCTGCTACGTATCAACAGGGGGTAGTTTAGTAAAAGCAATTGCGAGTGTTTAGCGACAAGTATGATGTAGCACGACAATACCTTAAGCAGTGTAATAGATACATAACAGTAGTCGATTAAGACATACAGATCCATACACAAAGTCGGGTACATGCGGACAGCATAACGGCGCAAATTAAAAGCTAGACATACTAGGCGGCGCGCAGGCACGCGGTAAGGAAGTACACAACGAGACATAGCAAAGGCTACATCAACGTCGGAGAAAACCACTGTAACGGGGTAACTGCGAGTGCGGACGACGAATATTCGTCGCGGAAGGATCCTGTGCTCCATGTGCACTCTGATGCAGAACCCGGTCTCGAACTGTAAGAAGAGGTCCACGTGTAGGTGTGTGACCTCCAACAGCAGGCCAGTCAATACCAGCATACATCTGAGTCCTGCGCGGGTAAAGGATGTGCTCCGGATGTATCCCTGCACGAACAGCGGGCATCAACTGCGTCATAGCATCGTAGAGACGTGCTCGAGTGGCAACCAACTCGACGGCGAGAGTCCGAACAGTGCGATCCAGAGCCTGAGTGCACTGAATCAGAACGCGGTGGTCATATCGGCGAGGCTCGTACGGGGCACAGATAGCTGTGTAGTATCCGGTAGCATCTCCAGTAGGGGCATACGGAATGTATCGGAACTCAGAGTCATCCAAGATATCACTGAACTGTCCTCGAAGACGTGCGACAGCAGAGTAGGCGGCATCATGTACTGCCATCTCAATCGTCACGCCTAATCCGTGAAAAAGGTGTAACTCGGTGTCTGAGTCATTCTGCCGATCATAAATCCGAACTTCAGCATAGTACTGTTCCTGATTAAACTCGCGGTAATCCTCGTAAACCATGAACTCAGGGTACCAGCGGTAGCCAAGTCTGGTCATGAGAGCGATCAGGACAGCTGGAAACCCAGGGGTATTACGAGCCCAAGTGCGAAGCACAAGCTGTGTCGTAGGACGCGGTGGAAACAAACGGTCCATCTGAAACAGAGGAAATTCAAACTTGTCAAATGACAATGAGAAGTATAACCGATCTCGGAGAGAAAGGTTAAACAAAACAATGGAAAGGAAAATGATTATCAGACTAATCGGATCAACGACAGGGCAATCGCACAGATATCCAGCTCTCCGGGTAGACGGGAATTACGAGATCCTAAGTGTCGGCGTTAGTAAACTTTATTTTACCCGAATAGAAGAGATGTTAGAGTCCCAGAGTATAGACGAGGAATAAAAGATCCTAATACCACCCAGTTGGCGACGTGGGCCCGTAAGCCACACAGCCAAGTTAGTAAATTAGTTTCTCGGTTTCTAGACTCAACTTCGGCCAAGGAATTTGGAGGGGGCTTCCTACAGGCAGTCGGCTCTGATACCAACTTGTGACGCCCCCGGTTCAATCGTACACTAATCATACACGCAAACGTGTACGATCAAACCCAGGGACTCACGGGAAGATATCACAACACAACTCTAAACACAAATAAACGGAGGTCCACAATATTACAGACCAGGGATCCGAAGATCCGAATACATGAGTCAGTCATACAAATAATATCTGGGTACAGACATAGTTAGACAAGTTCTGCCTTAAGAAGGCTAGCACAAACAGCGACACTAGATCGAAAGGCGTTGGCCTCCTGCCTGGGAGCCTCCGATCCTACTCCTGGTCAGATGGCTCGATCCAGTAGTACGTGCCCTCTGGACCCGCCTGGTAGTAGGCTCTGGTGGTGGCGTCTGGCTCCTGGACTCCATCGTCTGGTGTATCATCAAGGTGGGGTATATGGGGGAAAAGAGAAAATAAAGCAACCGTGAGTACTCATCCGAAGTACTCAGCAAGCAAGGATCTATACTACATATGCAACATTATCAATGGAGAAAAGGCTGTATATGTGGACTGGGCTGCAGAAATGCCAGAATAGAGAGAAAGGCCTAGTCCTATCGAAGACTAGCATCTTCAAACATCTTCTCAAAGCCATCATCTTGCAGCAGTAGAAGAGAGTAGAATAGCATTTTATTTAACAAACATGTTGAAGTACAGCTCAAAGATCCTTCCTCGACTCCCAGTGAGAAAGTAATCCCGAAGCTTCAATTAAGTAACAAGTATCCAGTTTAAGTAGTAGATCGAGATACACAAACTGAGCGTCCTTTACCGTAGGACCGGCTATCGATAGAAGATTCATCCCTGCAGGGGTGCACTACTGTTACCCAACACGCTCGATCAACTCTGGTCGGACATACTTGCTGGGTAATGCCCGTCCTCGGAAGATCAACACGAAGCAGCGCTCTACCTAGGCTCAGCAGAGAGGTCAGCACGCCGGACTAACCTATGCACCCAGGGGTCTCGGGCCATCGCCCTGGGCACCCTGCGCGTTGCGTGGCTGGCCGGGGTGCAGGCGCGACACTGAACTCGCCAGTGAAGTATCCAGCCCAATCCCGACGATCAGCCCGCACGGTGAATCGTGACGTCTGATAAGCTTTCGGCGAAACGTACATCGCAGAGGGCCCCATAACCATTATCCCGCGTGGTGGCAGTGCGTATAGGGCACGTCGACCCACTCAGATCACACACCCAAATCCAATAGGCTCAATTAGTATCAAGCGGAGACAATCAGAGTCTCTGATGCTCCGCCACAATGTCACACTCGAGTGCCCTTCCGGCACACCCGAAATCATAGATCCCCAGCGGGTACCCACCAGGGTGGACCCGCCTGTAACAAAGGTCAAGTAGCCGTGTGGTCAAATCATCAGGGTGAACGTATGAGGTATCACCCTCGAGGTTCACACTGAGGGGTCGCACGACAGAGTCGTATCGGAAGTGGAGAAGGAGGAATCACCCTCGATGACCACGACCGAACAGCTATACTGCAGAGTATTCATCGTGAGTGCGTTACGAGGTATCACCCTCGGCACTCGATAGTTACTACGCAGAGTCGTACAACTTAGGGGGTGTGAAGTGAGGCGTCTGTCTCTGATCGACGATCACGTTGATCGAGTCGTCGATGATCAAGCAGGGGCAACAAGGGTAAGGTGGTGGGGTCACGGATGGTTCACTACCAACCTATACTAATCAGTTTATCATAGGCAGGTAAGGTAGCAATGAACATGTTACAACAGCAGGCTATGCATCAGAATAGGAGCATACATTAACAGTAGCGAAATCTAATGCAAGCAGGAGAATAGAATGGGCGATATCTGGAATGCTCAAGGGGGGGGCTTGCCTGGTTGCTCTGGCAAGAGAGGGAGGTCGTCAACGGGCTGCTCGTCGGTAGAGTAGTCGTAACCTGGTGCAGCGCCGTCGGTCTCAGCGTCTATCGAGAGAGAGAAGGAGGGGGAGAGAAACAATAAATTCACGGCAATAATGCAAACAATATGTATGACATGCCTAAATGATATGCCGGGGTGTTCTACTGCCTAACTAAACGATTTAGTTAATTTAGGAATTTATTTGGATTTATTTAATTAAAGTTGGGCACTATTCATTTACTGAAATCGGTCTAAAAGTTCAATGTTCTTATAGCTGCGGGCGTCTGACGGGAATACGGAGGGCGTATCCGGGCTCGTATCGTCGTTCTGAGCAAGTTTCATGTATAAAATATTTTCATCGGAGATACGGTTTAAAAGATATGATTTTCTAAAGTTTTTATTAATTTCTGAAATTTAATTAATTATTTAATTCAACATTATCCGAAACAGTGATTGATGACGTCAGCATGACATCATGCTGACGTCAGCAGCCACCTGACAGGGTGGGTCCCACCTGTCATAGGCTGTCAGGTTAATTAGGTTTAATTAATTTAATTACTGATTAATTAACACTAATTAGTTAATTAGATTAACCTAATCAGGATTAATTAACTAATTAATTAACTAATTAATTAATTAATTAATTATTTTATTTATTTTTATTTTTATTTTCTTTTTCTCTTAAATCGTTTTTAGGGGGGTGGGCCCCATTTGTCAGCGTCACAGGGGGGGTTCGGGCCCCACTGGGCAGTGGCCCAGGGGCGGACACGTCCGGGGCGTGCCCCTTTTGGGACCGGACATGTCCGGTGCCCAAAGGGGACGCACGGGCGGGCGCGGGCGCAGCCCGAGCGGGCGCGTCCAGGGTGCGCCCGGGCGCTGGCCACGGGCGCCGGCGAGGCGCGGCCGGACGGGTCGGTGGTGAGCGCGGGGCCACGGCGAGCGATGCGGGCGAGGTGTGGGGGCGCGCGCGCGCGCGGGTGGCCGCGGCGAGCGGAGGCAGAGGCGAGAGGACGAGCGGCAGCGGCGGCTGGAGTGGGCGCGAGCGGGGCGCGCGCAGCGCGGTCGGGCGCGAGCCGGGGCGCGGCGACGCGTGAGCATGCGCGCAGCGCGGTGAGCGGCGGCACGGGGGCGCGGTGCGCGCGGCGAGGTGCGGGAGCAGAGAGGGGGGGGAAGAGGCCCGAGGCCTCACCGTGCTCGTAGGGACGGGGCAGCGGGAGGGCGGGGTGGTCGACGGGGACGACGGCGACGGGGAGGCAGGCCGGCGGGGAGGCGCGGGCTCCGGGCGGCGGCGAGGTCGTCGCGGGCGACGGGATCGGGGATTTGCCCCGATCCGGATCCAGTCGAGGGAGGGGGCGACCGAGCGCCAGGCGGCTGGTCGGGGAAGAGGAGAGGACGGGGCGACGTCGGTGCGGCGGCGGCGTCGGCGCTAGCCGACCGGCGCGGGAGCGGGGCGGCGTCGGCGAGAGGCGTCGGCGACGGGGCCGTTCCCGCGATCCCGATCCCGATCTGGATCGGGAGGTGGGGGCTGACGAGGGGGAGGCGGCGACGGGGCGGCGTCGGCGACGGCGTAGGCGACGGGGCGGACGGGATCGGGAGATCCCGATCCAGACGCGAGGGGGGGGGAGAGGAGCGAGGGGAATGCGGGTGGGTGACGCTAGGGTTCGGGCGTCCCTGGGGGTATAGGCTAGGGGGCGCGGGTGGGCCGGCCGGCTGGGCTTCGGCCCAGTTGGGCCGGGGGGGGGGGCGTTGCTCTTTTTTTCTGTTTCATTTTTCTTTTATCTTTTTCTTTATTCTCCTTTCTCAGTTTAGTAAATAGTCAGGCCTCAAAATGGTTTTTGTAAAACATGAGACCTAGTTCATAAATAATAGTGCATTATTCCCTAACACCTAAAACTAGTTTGGACAAAACATAATTCCATATTTATTTCAGATTTAATAAATGGTTATTAAATATTATCTTTATCCACTGTTTGAGGTTGTTCGAGTCACTTATCCAATTCCAATGATGTTGGTTTCAATTTTAGAATAGCCTCTGGAATATTTGCTATATATCTGACATTTTAGCTCCTATGTTGGACAACTTTCATATTCCACTTTCATTTAAATTTTGAATTTGACTTAGGAGTTGAAATGCAATGTGATGCTAATGATGATTATGCACTGTTGATCATGCTAAAATGTCATTATCAAAAGTGATTACTGTTGCTAATCACCGGGGGTGTTACACCCCATGAGCAGGAAGTGAGGCGCGAGGCGCCAGGGGCACGAGAATTCATCACCAACGCGATCGAGGAGCTTCAGGAGGCACAAGCTATGAGTGGCGAGCATCGCCCCGCACCACCCAATGCAGCTGTTACCCCAGACAAGAGCGACGGGCTGCGCATCTGCGTCAACATTCCGGGCCTCAACAGGGCCGCATCTCAGAACCTCTTCTAGTCGTTGCATGTTGGCAGGAGCAGGGGCTACCCCTGTAGCCATGTTCGCATGCCATTCGGCCTCATGAACACAGGAGCAATGTACCAGCACCTTGCGCAAGATGTGCACGCGTCTCAGGAGGCCCGGCGTCGGGCGGTGATGGCTCAGGAGGCATCGGACCCTCGCGAGCCCCCTGGGCCTCGCGGGACTCTCGAGCCTCCGGAGTCCCCGGGCTCGTGAGGACCAAGCTTCATCGACTACCTCGACACTTCAGCAGCATCATTGCTAGGTGACCTTTTTTGGTTTGTTCAGTTGAGGGCACCCTTCGGGCTGAATTATCCTCAAGCTGCCAGGGCATGTCCCTGCAGTTGTATCATCTTGCGCATGTACCGGAACTTGCTTTACCTTCGTTGAGTTTCTCAAGTATTTCAAACTGTGTGCCCGGTGCTTTGTCACCATGAATGTCGCTGCACCCTTACAACCCCGCCCTCGACCGCCTCATGATTAAGGACTGGCACGGCGTCTGTGCTAGGGTTCGTCCCTGCTTCGTTGATAAACCCAAGCGACCGAGCTCTGTCTCGCGGGCCAGTCCCATGGACGTCACCTCCCGGGGTCCTTGGTGCCTTGTTCTTGCATGAGCTAATCGAGAGTGGGTGAGGCAGGGCACGCGACACGATTCATATGACCGCAGTTCAGAGCTTCGCCGCAGTGGGAGCCGCGCGCCGATTGTTTTTCCTTGGGATTGTTGCATGAGAAGACTGGGCACGGCGTCTGTGCTTGGGTCCGTTCCTGCAGCATCGATAAACCCAACAGCTAAGCTATGTCTAGCGGGCCAGCACAGTTCATGTCACCTCCTGGGGTCGTTGGTGTTTGGCCTTCTCATGCGATGGCCTCCGGAGACTCATTCGACGCAGGTTACCCCCATCACACAGGTTTTGTATGCGCGCCCCGCGGCAGAAAAATCAGGCGCAACCCGCCTTGATGTAGGGCCTCGTGAGTCCCGCGCTGGCTCACTGGTGCCCAGATACACCTCCTCCAGTTCTGCTGTGCCAGTCACGCGTACGAACGAAATTGGGTTGTACACGCTCGGAGACTCTAGAACAGAGCTCCCTTCCCATACCCAGTGGAAGCCCCATGCTCCCCGCTGGCGGATGACACGGTCGCTTAGCGGCTATGCCCACGCCCAAGTGGAAGTCCCATGCTCCACGCTGGTGGATAAACAACTGAGGGCGCCCCAACGGCTGCACTAACCTTAGGATGGCCCCTCGGCTCTTCACGGCCCCGTCACGCAGCGTTCCCCTGGGATGCACGCGCGAGGGGGCTGGACGGGGGCTACGCTTAGGTCAGGCCTGGCGCACGCCACCTTACTAGGTCCCTGGCACCTGGTCTTCTCGCGTCCCTCTCAGGCATAAGCTAGCGAGGAAAGGTATGGAGGGCTCCGGATTAACCTTGCCGCCGCCCATGTTTCCTTCATAAAGGGCTGCTCGCACGTCAAGGGGGACCCCTGAGCATCGCGACTCAGGGGCCTCACTAGTCACGTAGCCCCTCGCCCCTTGGTGTCGTCCTGGCGATGCGGACGCCCCAACGGCGGTCGAGGTATGCGCGGGGCTGGGCCCTGCCGACGCAGAGCACAAAAGCAAACAAGAAGGAAACTAAGCACAAAAACGGAAATCGTGGAGTCCTAACTGTTATTACAGGCACCAAATATTCTGCAATCTCAAACAAAGTCGTATGCCTCCACGAGGAACAATAAATGTCACAGGATAAAATCTAGGAGGAAGGGCCATCGCCACCATGGTCGTTGTCACCGCTTGTCCCGGTCACAGGGAGCTCGTCGTCAACATCGCTGCCGCCGTCGTCGCCGCCGCTGGCCTCCACTGTCGAAGACTCGGTGTCGGGGATGCAGGAGAACTTCTTCAGCAGCGCATCCACATGATCCTTCACGGCCTCCGCAGCAGTGGAGCGGGACTCAGGAGCGACCGGACGGATCATTGTGTCGAAGCTGAAGCCCGGATCCTGGAGGTAGAGCTGGTTGAAGATGTGCGTCGCAGCTGTAGTGAAGAGCAAGCGGCACTCCTCCTCCAAGATGGAGTCCACCTCAGTGGTAGCACCCTCAAGCGCTTTGGCAAGCTTGGAGGAGAGCCCTGCAAAGCTGTCCTCAGGGGTCGCCAGCGGCTCCTCGAATCCTCCCCTGCAGATAGAATCTAATGCTTGGTGAGACCTGAGCTCAAGAGAGGGGAAGGTGTCGCGCTCCGCGGCCTTCTTCTTCTTGGCGGCGACGAGGGTCTTCTCCTTGGCATCCAGCTGGGCTGTCACCTCGAAGACGCACTGGGCCTGGGACGTCTGGGCTTCATCCACCTCCTCCTTCAGCTTGGCCAGGCAATCGCGTTCCGCGGCCTGGTCGGCAGTCACCTGGGACAGCACGGAGTCGCGATCGGCGAGCCTCGCCTCACAGGCCCTGAGGTCGTCCTCCCGTTGGTGGAGCCGCTGTGCAGATGTGGCCTGCTCTTCCTGAAGGGGCTTCAGGTTGGCCTCTGCCTCGCCGCAACGCTGCCTCAGCCTGCGCCGCGTTGTGAGCCGCCTTCGCGTTGGCGGCCTCCTTCCTGCTCTTCGCGGTGACTGCTTCGGCCCGGCCCCAGGCCGTCTCAATGGCGGTGTTGGCCTGAAGCCACCCTGAGATGAGCCCCATGCGCTCCCTCACGAGGCACTTGTCGGCATCCTGAAGGTCGGCCCAAAACCGGCCAAGCGCGACGTAGGCCTCATCCAGGGCCCCGGGCCTGATCAGGGGGCCGCAGTTCGCGAGCGCAAGGGCACACTTCCGCGCCCGCCGCGGCCATGACCAAGTGCGAACGGTGCCCTTGGGACAGGGGCTCCTTCGCCCCAGTGCCCTCCCTCTTCTTCTTCATCTCATCACAGCTCCTGACATCAATAGAGGGGTGCTGTGAGCACAATTGTAATCTATGCTTGACCCAAGGGCAAGGTAGGTTACTTACTCCTCAGGGTCGACCCACTTCCTCTTCTTCTCCTTCCCGGCAAGAGACGGGGCGCCCCCACCTTTCTTCGGCGTGGCCTTAGTCATGTCCAGGGAGCGAGCGGGGTGCTCCTTGGCAGACCCCGGCTCGGTGCCGCCGCCTGGAAGGGTGAGGGGGTCGCGGCCACTGGAACCACGTCCGCCCCAGCTACAGCCGCCCTGTCTTTTGGCTGCGAGTCGGACAGGGATGGGACCGACATCTCGGCCATCGCGCTGACACGTGCGGAGCCCTCCAGAGGGGGCACGGCCGCGCCTTTCTTTGGGGTCGCCCCGCCTGATGCTCGTGTGGTCCGCGGGGTGGGCCCTGACCTCCAGAGGACCCTGGTGGAGCGTGGGGAGTCCACGGCCGGGGACTCATCGGTGTCGTCGTTGTCTTCGAGGTTGCGGATGAGCTTGCTCTGCGACGGAGGGGACACCTCCTCCAGGTCGTCATCCTCGGTCTCCTCCGACTCCTCTTCCCTGCCGCTGTCGCCGGGGGACACCGGCATGGGGGAGTTGGGGCGCTCGGACAACAGGAGCCCCAGCTCGTTGAAGGCGGGCATGGCGGTGACTAGTTCCTCCTTGTCGTCGCGCCGGTACAGCGGGACGCAGTTTGTGGGAAGGTCCCCTGGATCGCCATTCGGTAGGACGGCCATGGCCCTGTCCAGCTCCTCGCCTGTCAGGCTGGCGGGGCATAGCCTCGTGTCGTCCCGCACACCCCGGAACTCCCGCATGGGCCTCGTGTGTGACTGGAGCGGCGCCAGGCACTGCGTCAAGAACTCCTTCATAAGCATTCCTCCCATCAACCGCTTGGCCTCCATATCTGAGTTTATCCTCGTCAAGACGGGCTCTGCTCGGGGGTTGGTGAGCTTTGCATGGCCCTACCTCTCAAGCCGCTCAGGCAGCTCTGTCGGCAGATCCAACCGCGGATTGAGAGCCTTGGTGTCCGGGAAGACCAGCGGTGCCAGAAGCCCTCCACCTTCTTCCCGGCCTTCAAGAGGACGTTCCCCTTGTGGACCGCGATGAAGGACACGCAAGCAGAGCGTTACGTCCGGTCATGCAGCCGCAAGCTGAAGAAATGGCGGAGGAGCACCACAGAGGGCCTCACGCCCACAAAGGCCTCACAGTAAAAGGCGAAGACGGACAGGAGGAGGATAGAGTTGGGTTGAAGATGAAGGGCCTGGATCTTGTAGTGGTCGAGGACGGCACAGGAGAACTTCAAGAGGGGTGGGACGAGCCCCGCAAAGATGCTGTGGAGAAAGAAGGGATAGACCGTCCGCGCAAAGTACTCTGCTCGGCGGAGCCGGCCCAGATCACGGTCTCGCCCCACTCGTTGTCTTCGCCCACCATCTGTGGGAGCACGGGGTCGAGATGCCCTACCTCGGCGATGGAGGATGCATCAAGTGCTGGTGAAGGAGAGGAGGAGGTCGCGGCTTGGACCACGGGCTTCGACTTCCCGGGCGCCATTCGCGGGGTCGCCGGCGTTGGAGAAGGAGAAGGAAGGAGGCGGGGTTGCGATTGGATCTGGAGAAGCTCTCGGTTGGAGAAGGGGATCAAGAGCAAGGCGAGAGAAAGCAATGATGGCTCTGCGGCAGACGCCAGTCTTTTGTCAGCCTGGGCAGTTGCCGAGGCGACATGGGGGAGTGGAGGCTTCCACACCCCGTCTTGTGCCACGCATCGAGCCTAGCCCGCACGCAATTGGGGCCCGCGTCGCTTCACACTTGCCCCTTGGCTTCGCCTCAAAACCAGCCCAAGAGCGCCTTGGGCCCGGGGGTTACTGTTGGCGACCTGGGATCGGGGGTACCCAGACCTGCCTGCCTGCGGCCCACCACGTGGGCCCATCGACGGCCTGGTACTGCTCAGCTACAACACCCCGAGCACAAGACCCTCATGAGGGCCCCCCGGCCTCGCGAGGCGGACGGCGCCAAGACCTCCAGAGGAGCGGCCTCCCTAGGCTGCCTCCCGAGGAGCGGAGATTTCTATGCAGGTACCCAGCCTCACGAGGCTGCAATGACGTGAGCCATGATGACCAAGGCCGGGCGGGCGCCAGCGGGCGCAGAGGAGACAGTTTCCCTTTCGGTGCTAAGGGAGCAAGGACAGGCGCAGGTTCCCGAGGAAGGCCGCAAAGCTTTCCATTCCGGTGCAATGAGACCAAGGACGCGAGCTCCGCAGGACAGATGTCATTGTCGGGCCCACCATTGCGTCACACCCAGAAGCTTTGCAAACGAAGACCACCTTTCGTCAGGATAAGATGTACTCCTTGTCCCCTTTCAAAATTGGCCGTTGTGGGATCCCTTCTCGCCAGTTATGAGGGGAGAGGACCAAGGCCACTATAAAGATAGGCCAGCCTCCACCATAGAGGGGGATCGGATCCGTTCCACTCTCACCTCTCGAGCCCTCGCGAGGTCACTCGACCATTGTATCAGTTCATCCTCAACCTCCTCGTGAGGCCAATCCACCAAAAGCAGGAGTAGGGTCTTACACCGCAAGGTGGTCCGAACCTGGGTAAATCTGTGTGTTCTTTCCTTCTCTGCAATCCAGCGCACTCGGTGAGATCTAGCCATGGGTGTGGCGAGCGGGGCATCCTGGTGAAGTGAGATCTCTGCACACGCCCCAGAGTTCGAACCTCCTTGGGTCTGCAGAGCCCTGAATCCGACAGCTTCGTCCAAGCAACTTACTCTTGGAATATTTGAGTACGAGCGTATTCAACGAAGAGTGAAAGGATGGTTGCTTCGCCCGAGCAACTTTTACTAGTACTACGGGAAAGGTGGGGCTCTGTGATTTGACCGCTCATTAGTCATTATTACTGTGGTGCAATAAGTAGGGTGAATCTCGCCAGCGGTTGTGCACTCAATATTAGTGCATGGCACGTGGACCCGGATTCTGGCTGTCCCACATGTGGGCGAAAGGAAGTTTGAATGATTTATGGCATTGCTATCAAGCTTCCGGCATATGTTTTATGTACACATAATTTTCCAGCATAATGAAATTGTTCTATAATGCTATGAAGCTTTCAACTTTGGTTTCATGTGTCCTCTTGCCTCCAAAGTTGTCTCGTTATAACATTCCATCAAATACAAAGGAAACTAACATGCATGCTAATGCATCTCAATGATTCGCAGATCAACGTCAATATTTACATCACAATTGAATACAAAAGTTGTGAGAATGTGTACAAATAAAGAAAAATAAAAAATTGAAGGATGATGTCCACAGGCATGGTTCCATTTCCTGGCATTCATTTGTTGACAGCTAGTTTCACGCAACTCTATGGAACTAAACAAGACATGTTAGCCAAGAAAGGATTCTATGGTGGACATGGACCATCCGATCATTTTGTGCAGATCCACTAAAATTGAGCTGAGCATCCTTGTTTGCAAAGATATTGAACAAGTGTGATTACATTAATAGTGGCACCAGCAGTAGTTGATGAAACATACACACACAAGTAGAAGCCGGTCACCTTTGCAGTCTCTCATAAAACTAACCACTTGTTGGAGAAGATTAGGCTCGGAGTTGGATGAGAAGGATAGCAAAACCAATCTCCTTTTGTGCAGTCGCACTGAAATGTAGAGACGTTGTCCGTGTGGCATTTTAGTAGAACTGCACAAGACACTCTTAAGAAAAAAGTGATTTGTGCAGTTCACCAAAAGGTCGCAATAGCAACGAGGTGTAATGGATAGCCCTGTTTGCAAAAAAGAGGTAGAAAGGAAAATATTACTGGCCAATAACAGTTGATGACACATACGCCGACAGAAAAAGAAGCACATTCCTTGTCCTAAGGGAAGATAGCAGCACGGTTGTTTATGTAAAATGGTGTGAGGATGAGATTGCAACATGCAAAGTACACCGGCCGAGCTACGTTTTGGGCAAAGAACTAGGGAAGATCCACATGCAACAACGTGGGAATATGGGCAGTGGAGCAAGGCCGGAGGAAGCTGTACCTAAGGGTCATCGGGATGTAACTAGGAGGGCGCCGGCAGCCAGGATCTGCCCATACTACGGCAGCGAGCAAGTGGCGAAGGCCCTACCACGCCGGAGCTTGGTCAGGGAGAATGGCGGGCACCGCAGATCGGGACATGCTGCCTCGACACCGTCGAACGGAGAAATGATGCACATCCTCCCTTTCCACCGGCAGATGGGATGCGGCCGGATCAGTGACCAACGATGAGAGGGAGAGAGGCCACCGCTGCCTTATGTGAGATAGTGTGACGAGAGACAAACCCCGGCAGGCAGGCTCCATTGTATATAGTGGAGCGGATTTCTTTTTCTCGATAACAATTGTTCTATGTTCTGTACGTGCCATTGAGGAATATAACTTCATTTAAAACTAACGCGTCACGTCAAACTTTGTTCCATGTACGCGTGGTACACGACCCTCCTTCGAGTAAACAACCGCTCCATGCATCAAATTATCACGTGGGTTGCCTTTTTGTTCAGAAATGAGCTCCACCGTGTACCCGCGCAGGTGTGGCCGGGAAAGAGACGTGAGTACATGCATTGTGCGTGCACCTGTTCTCTACGTGCAGGTACCCCACCTACGTGTGTTTGTGTGAGAGAGATACAAACCTAGAGAGATAGTGTGTGCATTCATGAGTGTATTTTTATAGGGGGGTTCGTGAGTGTATTTGTGGGAATATGTGTCGATGATATCTCAAAAAAAAATGTGATACATGCAATGTGTGTGAAATAGAGGCCTAGCTATATCATATATAGAGGGGGCGATCCACGAGAAGAGAGGGAGCGGTCATAGATATCGATAGAGTCGAAGAGAGGATCAAGTGTGTGGGTGCGAGATCGATGAAGAGAGCCATCGAAATTGTGTGCGCGCACGTCAAAGATATAGGGCGACTGACCTACCGGAACGTCAGAGGGGAGAGGGCAAGTTTGTGTGTGGCAGGGGCATGTACATGACTAGAGCGCTCGATGTATCAGTGTGTGTGGGGAGGGGGGTAGAGACCTAACTAGAGAGGTAGATCGACTCATATATGTGTTGAGAAGGAGAGACCTAACTACCTATGTCTTGAGGGAGATCAATCGACATCCATAAATAAGCGAAGGACGGGAAATAGGTTGAGAGAGAGAGACAGACAGAGGTAGGGTGCTGGAGAGGGGGGTGGCGTTGCTTCTCGGAGATGGTGGGAGAGGCCTACTAGACAGGTGGAGGGTACAACTGCAATATCAAGAAGAGAGGGGATGTGTTTTCTGTGTGTGCGTGTGCGTGATAGATGTGTCGGGAGGCATGCATGGATGATGAGGGGGGCGGGCATATGTGTTTGGTAAGCAGACCTAACTAGATCGGTAGATCAATTGTTGTGTGTCGGAGGAAGGGAGAGACATAACTAATAAGGTAGATCGATCGGCGCGTGGGGAAAATGAGTTATAGACGACCTAGCTAGCTATATGTATAGTGGGAGATTGGTCGGTGTACATCCATTTGTTAGAGGCAAATAAGGCCCAAAGAGACGGATAGAAAGAGAGAGAGGGATGGAGCTAGGAGGTGGTGCGAGAGGCCTACTAGATAGGGGGGAGGAGTGTGCGATTGTGCGATTGATGAAAAGAGGGGCGAGAGTTTACACGTGTGTGGCACCGTATGAGAGACATGAGGCATGGACAGAGAAAGGAGTAGAAGGAAAGTGTGTGTGTGGTAGGCGGACCTCGCTAGAGAGGTTTATCGATCTGTGTGTGTCGGAAAGGAGTTGTGGAGACCGTGGGAGAACGACCTAAAGAAAATAAATGACTGTGCGCGATGGATAGAATGTTGAGGGAGGGGAAGGGCGAGGAGGGCGTGTGGATGCACGAGAGAAAGTTAGTGCTAGCTACAAAGGTTAGAGGATTGTGTGGGTGTAAAAGACTAACAAAGATCATAATTCGTTATAAAAGTGGATTCATATATTTGAATAAGAGATCATAGTGTTTTAAACCTATGCATGCATGAATATAGCGGTGATACGCGTGGTGTGGTTTTGGACATGCTATACTATAATGTGATAATGTGTGGTGTTTGCAACTCACAGCTAAATATCAAACAATCTAAACCATACTATATATCGAACAATCTCACATTTTCTTTGAATTTGTGATAATGTGTGGTGTTTGCAGCTCACAGCTAAATATTGAACAATCTCACATTTTATTTGAATTCGTGATAATGTGTGGCGTTTGCAGCTCACAGCTAAATATCGAACAATCTCACATTTTATTTGAATTCATGATAATGTGTGGCGTTTGTAGCTCACAACTAAATATCGAACAATCTAAACCATACTATATATCGAACAATCTCACATTTTATTTGAATTTGTGATAATGTGTGGCGTTTGCATCTCACAACTAAATACTTGTATCCGTAGGGGGTGGGGCAACATACATTATGTGATAAACACATTATACATGTGAGACATGGTTTAGATTATGAAGATCTAGTTAGAACTTGAAATGTACTGTGATTTGACATCAACATAAAGTAGATTAAAAAATTTGAGTTCGAGATAATATAGTACACATAGTTCATATCTAACTCGACAGTAATCATGTGGTGTGTTGTGAAGATAATATATAAACAATGGTTTAACTTGACAACAATGATGAGTGTAGATCTTATTAAAATAGAGAAACAAATTCAAATGGTTTAACTTGACAACAATCATGATTGTAGATCTTATTCAAATAGAGAAACAAATTCAAATTTAGTTCATATTGAAGTGGTAGTATATACGTTTGGAATGCACTAAAATGTTCATTTGAGTAGCGGGTTACATGCATTATACACGTAGCGAAATATTTTAATTGAACATAACATGGATTCAAAGTTTTGAATGGCATTTGTAGTAACTCATACAGTAAAACGGGACTAGACTGTGAATTGATTTCTTTTTGTTTTTTTCGTCGAGGGAAGTGCGAATTGATTTGGTACAGTACACATTAGGCTTGTCCGGAAATTTCAACCCGCGCCTTGTTATCCCGAAATTTTAAGATATCTCTTTGTCTCATTGTGCTCCTAAAATTCCCTCCATCTCAACCCACGCCTTGCTATCCCAAAATTACAACGCGCGCGAAAACTCCCACCTCCTCCGAAATCCCGACACGCGAAATTCCCGTGATACCCCTGAACCGAAAGAACCACCTAGTTCAAATCGGCGGGGGTACTTTAGTAACTTACCCCACATTTCGGACAAGCGCGTCCCTAAGCCATGATTCCCCCCTCCCATCCCCTCCCCCCCAAACGTACACCGAGGCCGCGAAAACCCACGAAGCCCCACACTCTCCTCCGTCCGCCACCCAGTCGGAGCCTCTTCCCCGACGACATCGTCCACCGCAACAGCTCAACGTCCCTCATCCACCGCACCAGATGAGGATCCGTCATTGATCTCATCATCCCGCCGGTTCAGCCACCACGTCCTCCACCTCCAAGGAGCTGCCCCGATGTTCGCCTCGTCTATCGCGCCACCTACATTCCCACAGTGTCGTCTTCACCTACACCACCGGAAGAGTAGCACCATCACAGATTCCTGGGATGAAGCTCAGGCCTAATCGGCGCCACCAAAGAGGTTCTATAGTAATTGCTACATTTTCTACTTGATTCGATCTCACGGTGCTGCCGGCGCTCGGTCCGGAGCCGCCATGGCGCGGCTCCATCTACGGCGGCGTCGCCGGCCACTTCCTCCACAGCGTCGATCCCTCGGCGGTGACGTCCACATCAGTAGGAGCTGCTGCTGCTCCGGCTCTCGCTTGCCGTGCTTCGGCTCTCGCTCGCGCTGCTACTCTGCTCTTGGTCTCGGTCCCCTGCCTCATCTGTTCTTGCTCTAGCTCGTGCTGCTGCTCTTGCTCTTGCTTGCGCTACTGCTCTACTCTTGCTCGCGCTGTTGCTGCACGAGCAGCAGCTCTGTCTCTCGCTCGAGTCCCTGTTGCTGCTACACGACCAGCTGCCCCGGCTCCCGCACGCGCTGCTGCTCCGGGCGCTGCTGCTGCTGCAAGACCAGCTGCCCCAGCTGCTCTCTGGTAATACGTTCCCTGCTAGAGCGGCTACCGATTTAGATTACTGCTCCACTGCCCCTAGTACTCGAGTGGCCAAAACTATTAGTGCACTGCTTTTCTGCTACTAGTATGTTCAGTTTCGACAGTAAAATTCAGTTTCGACAGCAAAATTCAGTTTCGATAGTTAAGTTCAGAGATGAGCGGCTAATGTATTTTACATCTAGCACTTTTTGGTGATGTATTTTATTTACATCATCTATTGGAGATACTATTAGAATAACACTTCAGGCTAACGTTGTCTCTCTTGTCCTGCTTCAGCCTCGCCGTCGTACACCTCACCGGAGCTGCTCCAACGACGAAACCCTCCATCACAGCGGAGCAGTACCCTTGACTCCATCTCCAGACGCCTAAGATCTTCTTCCCCTCCTCTGACAGCCACATCAGCCCCAGCATCCTCATCTACCAACCCAATGATGTTGGGATCGACATGGCTTCGCCATAGAGGTTGTACACTTGTTGCATTGCTTTTTTACTTTACATGTTATATATATTGTCCACTGAGCACGCGTAGTAATGAGGAATACGATTAGTTTCTCCTATATGACAAGCAGTGGGTACTAGGCAAGTTAGCTATCCGTGATGGACTCTCTCGAAAGCCATCATTATTTATTTCTGCGCATTGGAGCTGTGCATGTGTAGATGTGTCTGGGAGTTGAGCTAGTAGGGCAGTGGCTTGGGTCCAAATATTATTTGTTCCTTTAGTGTCTCTTTCAAAGAAAAACCGTAGGAATTTTAATATCCACTTGGCCCTCCTTTTTAAATTCTTATTCATGAAGAACAAGACTAAGTGATAGTAGCATAATAGCATTATAATTGTACATTTTCTTATGGTTTGACTTAATTTGACCATGCTTCTTTGCATTCCTGTGAACCAAACACCCAGATTGATAGAAATCCTGTATTTGCAAATGCTCTATTTTGCACGTGCATTCCTATCCTATTCCTGTGTATTTCCTATCCATGCGTTGTTAGAATCCTCCAATTCAAACGAGCCCTTACAGAATTACTTCTGTTACAGATAGGTGTCGAAGAAAACCTTGTGTGGTTTGTTCCGCTCCTGCCGCGCCATCGTCCACCCCAGCTCAGCTGCTCCAACGATGGAAGGGTCCAGCACAGCAGGGATCCGCCCTCTAGACTGTCTTTCGCCACCTCAGATCTTCTTCCATGCTGCCGGCAGCCACCATAACTGCATTACCATCATCAACTGAGCAGATGACCTTGAGGACTACACGGGTCCGCAAGAGAGGTCGCACCCTTTTGTGTCTGCTTACGTTATGCATCGCTTAATATTACCTGCTACTTTATCGTCCTCTTCATCGGTTAGACTCTGAGTCAGCTCCAAACTAATGCGCAAACTTAAGTTTTTAAATGGTTGTGGGGTACATATCGGCGGAGCAACGGATATTATTTGTTTACTACCTGGTTAATCTCGGGTGTCTACTATGATTTTCATGTTGGGTGGGAAACAAACAGTAAAGGAGCCATTATCTGCATTTTTTTACGGCAGCTATTATCTGCCTGCTATCACTGGTTTTGGGTCTGTCCACAGGTTGCTACCATCACTCTAGATTTCTGCATGCACTCCTTACATAATCTCACTATGTTTTATTCCTATGCATGTCAGTTATTGTATACAATGGTACTGAACATGTAGAGCAAAAGAGATGGGCCTTGCGTGGCAATAAAATTTCATGCAGACGTCGCTCCATGGTGGGCGCAAACGCAGCCCCCCTCCCCCCATTCCAGATTGTAATCAAGAGGAAGATAACTGTTCAGAGGGGGATTCAGAGGGAGCAGACCACTCCTATTTACCCCCTGAGGTCTTTACTCTAACTTTCCATGCTGATGTTGGTCATATCATGCATATTGCGCCTTGCATTGCTTACTTTATACATTAAAAATGTCATCTGCTTAGTTTAGACATGCTTTGTGTGAATGCCATTTGTTTACTTTCTATATCATATATGTGAATTATGCAATACCATCTTGTTTAGCCCAGCATCATATATGTGAATTTTGCAATGCCAACCTGCTTAGCCAGTCATCTTATATGTGAATTATATCATGCCATCCCTTTTTTCATTACGTAGTACATTTGTCAACAATGTAAGTACATTCAACTACTCTTCCTGTGCATCAGCCATTTGACACGGTGATGGAAAAATCTGGAGTGAAAATAAGGTCTTCAGAGCAGACAATGCTATCTCACGAAGCGCATATCTTGCTGGTTACGGATAGCTCCTCAGAGGAGGATTCAGAGACAGATGACCAGTCCTATTCCCCCCCCCCCCCGGGGGTGTATGCTCTTAACTTGGCATGGTTATCTTGCTCATATCGTGCATATGGTGTCTTGCCTTGCTATGTCATTTGCTTAGTTTAGACATTTTTGTGTGAATGCCACCTGTATAGTGTCTAATTACCATATATATGTGAATTATGCAATTCCATCTTGTTGCAAGGCATTATATATGTGAATTATGCAATGCTATCTTGTTACAAGGCATTATGTATGTGAATTATGCAATGCCATGTTGTTTATCCAAGCATCATATATGTGAATTATATCATGCCATCCTTTTTTTGTATCACATATTCCATTTGTCGACAATGTTCTTATATTCAACTACTCTTCCTATGCATCAGCCATTTGAATTGGTGATGGAAAAATCTGGCGTGAAAACAAGGTCTTCAGAGCAGACAATGCTACCTGCTGAAGCAGATATCTTGCGGGTTACAGATAGCTCCTCAGAGGAGGGTTTAGAGACAGATGATCAGTCCTATTTCCCCCTGAGGTGTATGCTCAAACTTGGTAGGGTTATATTACTCATATCATGTGTATGTTGTCTTGCATTTCTTAGTTTTTACATCATATACAAAATATTGAATGCCATCTGCTTAGTTTAGACATCATATATGCAACTGCCATCTGCTTACTTGCTTAGTACATCAATCATATATTTGAATTATATCATGCCATCATGTTTACATAGACAACATGTATCTGAATTATGCCATGCCATCCCATTTAATAAAGACATCATATTAGTTATATCATCTCATCCTCTTTATATAGTCATCATATTTCAATTTTTTCCATTCTATCCATGAATTATATCATGCCATCTGGTTTCCATAGACGACATGTATGTGAATTATAGCATGCCAAGCACTTTAATAGACACATCATATAGTTATATCATGTCATCATGTTTACATAGTCATCATATTTTGAATTATGGCATTCTATCCTGTTTAGTTAGCCGTCATAAATGTGAAATTGTGTCATGCTATCCTTTTTAGTTAGCCATCATATATTTGAAATTGTGTCATGCTATGTTGTTTGGTTAGACAACATAAATGTGAATTATTTTATGCCCTCTCTTATTCCCCACTATCCATTGCACCTGTCTATCATACAATGTATGTACATTCAATTACTTTTCTTGTTTATCAGCCATTTGAATTAGAGGGGGTGATGGCAGTATCTAAGGGAGTAAAAACACGGTCTTCAAAAAAGATAGTGCTACCCGTCGATGCAGACAGAACCACGATTGTACTTGCCCAAGAACCAGCCCCACCACACATAACCTAGACTCTCGCAGATTGTACCCCTACCCAGTTGGACAGACAGCCAGCTGCACCTCTTCTAACCCCAACACCAGCAGATAGTAACCCAGTTCCAGTTGACACAGCACCGTCTCCACCACAGAGCACCCAAACACGAGCAGTTAGTAAGGCAACTGCAGTGCCCAAAGCACAAGGACCACCACTCCGAACCCCTACTCAGCGCTTAAAGCAGAAGAAGAATTATTCTCAGGTCAGGTTCTGTAGCTATGGTTCATACTCCTTTGCTCTTGCATCACTGTATTTACTCATACCAACTAATTTCAAATTTGAAGGATGCAACTGAAACTCCAATGGTGCAATAGGTATGTTTTAAACCTATTTCTTTAACTAGTTTGCTGTTGTAACTTGCTCTATGTTGATTCAGTTTCAATTGAATAAACAGTTATGTTCTCATGTCATGCACATTACAAGTGTTGTTAGTGCTGTGTAGTTTCCCGCACTTATATTCTGTCTATGCTGCTTTGTCTTAAACAGATATGATTTGAACTGTCTCTATATTGATTTGGCAACATAAACTAGAATGATATAGACCATACAGTGACCATAGTACATAGATATATGTTTGTTTCGTGCTGTTATCCAATCCACCTTACTACTGAACTGGTTTACCAAAATGAGTTTCATATACAACATGGTAAACCTGTGATTCGTCTGCTTGTTTCTCTTTTAGAATGCGGGCAAAATATTGGAGAAGAGTACCCCGTTATGTAGTGGTAAAGTAATACAGCTAAGGTTCAAGATAGTGAGACATCCCTGTTGGTCTCCAAGAATGCTGATAAAAACTATGTTGAAGACAGTGAGACAACCCCAAAGTCATGTCTTGATGTAGTGTTCGAGTTATTGGCCACTACTGCTAGCACAAGCTCTTCGAACTCTCTGCCTGAATCAGTTCGGCTTCTTGAGTATCAACTTCAAGTTGAAAGACATCGATTAGATGTGCTGGGACACGAAGCTGAAGGACTGAGGAAGTCCCTGCAGAATTCAGATGCATACTTTCTGGTGCAACAGCAAGCGATGGAGGATTTAAGCGCCAAACAAGAGAAAGCTAATATGCTTGCCAAGCATCTTGTCATCATGGTGGATATCCAGGATATCATTTCTTGAGCTCTTCTAAAGTGGTTTGAGTTCTGGACTTGTTTCGCTGCCGCGTTTATTTGCACTGGTGGCCAATATAGACGCCCAGTGTATGTAATATGCTGCTTTGTTCACTATATTTGCTCTGGTGTCAAACTTTGATGCCCAGTGAATGTAATATTTGTAATAGCCATAATAGCCTAGCGTAAGTTGCTTGCTTATTTACTTCCTTATTGTCTTGTTTATGTTTTTGCTTGTAGTCACTGCAGTTCTTTTTCCTCGGTTACCTTTTTATTTAAAACTAGGCCACAATAACCATGGGCAACATACGGACCGTTGTAGCTATAGTCCATCTACCTGTTATTACCATGGGCCTCCTACGGGCCTTAGGATCCATGGGCCGTAGAATCAGTGGGCCTTATACGGGCCGTAAGATTGATTGGTCAAACATGGGCCATACTATTCATGGACCAATAGTGGTCCGCAATGTGGGCCGTAAACGGTCTAGAATGGGAATCATCTGTTTATGGGCCGACAATAACGGGCCGTTAATAGGCCGGTATATATAACGGCCTTAATTCTATCGACAGGCATAACGGGCCGTTAATGGGCCGTATTAGATGACGCAATGAAAACGGCCCACTAGATTAACGGGCCACAAATAGGCCCACTGTAACCACGGGCTGAATTTGGCCCATCTGCGGAATAGGCTAGAAACGGACTGTAAGTAATCGTATGCTGGAAATGAGCCCAAGAGTAAATGGTCCCTTAGAAGGCTGAAAGGTAACACGGGCTGGAAACGGCCCAACTGAATAATGGGCCGTCGATGGGTATAAAGCTATTTACTGTTCATTATGGGAAAGTTTCACCACGGGCCGTTAAAGGGCCCTGAGTTACAAAGGGCCTTATATGGGCCAAAAGACGTCATGGGCCATACATGGGCTGGAAGTTACAACGGGCTGGAATCATATGGAATGGCCCAGATGACGCTACTGGGCCTAATTCGATAGCCCATAACGGGTCACGAGTTAGCGGGCTGTAAATGGGCTATATGTGAACAGGCCGTTAATAGGCTTTCGTGGCCCGGTCCGCTACCTTTTGACCAAGTCAACTGGGCCGACCTTTTGACCTAAATTGGCCGCTGTTGGGCCCAGCCACATGTTGATGTATCATAGGCGCGGCCCGTCCATTGGATGGATGCCATCTGTCCAAACGGGGAGCTGACACGTGTTCCCTCAGGCCAATGAGAATTTTACACGTGGAAAATCACCATTGACCGTTGCTCTGAATGGGTTATTGGATCCAAAACCGGACTTGATAGCATAACTGCGACCCGTTACGGTGGATGCCATGTGTCGGTTACCCTTGACGAAAGCACTGACATGACGCGCCATTTATCGTCATGGAAGTGGACACTTCCGTGATGATAATTTGAGTATTGCCGTGGAACACTTCTACGACAACACATGTATGACTATCTTGATTCTGTCATAAAATCGTCATGGATGTACATGCATGACAGAAAACGTGACCTACTGTGACAAACACGTATCATCACGAAAGTGTTTTTTTGTAGTGCGCGTTCATTAGTTTGATAATTTGATATGTGGGTGGACCGGTGCTTGGGTGCTGTCCTTACTTGCACAAGCCTCCCACTTATTATTAACCCCTCTTGCAAGCATCTGCAACTACAAAAGAAGAATTAAGATAAATCTAACCATAGCATTAAACATGTGGATCCAAATCAGCCCCTTGCGAAGCAACGCATTGTTGGGGATCGTAGTAGTAAATCAAAAAAAATTCCTACGCATCACCAAGATCAATCTATGGAGAGACTAGCAACGAGAGAGAGAGAGAGAGGAGTGCATCTTCATACCCTTGAAGATCGCGATGCGGAAGCGTTGCAAGAACGCGGTTGGAGGAGTCGTACACGCAGCGATTCAGATCGCGGTCGATTCCGATCTTAGCACCGAACAACGGTGCCTCCGCGTTCAGCACACGTACAGCCCGGTGATGTCTCCCGCGCCTTGATCCAGCAAGGAGGAGGAAGAGGTTGGGGAAGACAGCTCCAGCAGCACGACGGCGTGGTGGTGGAACTTGCAGTTCTCCGGCAGGGCTTCGCCAAGCTCAAACGGAGGAGGAGGAGGTGTTGGAGAGGGGGTGGGCTGCGCCTGGAGAGAGGTTATGGCCTCCCTCCCACCCCTCCACTATTTATAGGCTGGGGGGGAGAGGGGGCCGGCTCCCTAGATCCCATCTAGGGTTGGGGGCGGCGGCCAAGGGGGGAGGAGTGCCTCCCAAGTCAAGTGGAGGCCCTCCCCCTTTAGGGTTTCCCCTCTCCCATGCGCATGGGCCTTAGGGGGGCTGGTTCCCCTAGCCCATTAAGGCTAGGGCACCCCCTTAAAGCCCATGCTGCTGTATTGGACGTGGTGGAACACTTTTTGGACTTCCGGACCCCTCCGGAATCCTCCGGAACCTTTCAGAAGCTTCCCGGTACAATACCAGAAAAAAACCAAACTTTTTCCAGAACCCCAATAACAACTTCCCATATATAAATCTTTACCTCCGGACCATTCCGGAACTCCTCGTGACGTCCGGGATCTCATCCGGGACTCCAAACAACATTCGGTATTCACATACTATTTCCCATAACAACCCTAGAGTCACCGAACCTTAAGTGTGTAGACCCTACGGGTTCGGGAACTATGCAGACATGACCAAGACATCTCTCCGACCAATAACCAACAGCGGGATCTGGATACCCATGTTGGCTCCCACATGTTCCACGATGATCTCATCGGATGAACCACGATGTCGAGGATTCAATCAATCACGTATACAATTCCCTTTGTCTACCGGTATGATACTTGCCCGAGATTCGATCGTCGGTATCCCTATACCTTGTTCAATCTCGTTACCGGCAAGTCTCTTTACTCGTTCCGTAACGCATGATCCCGTGGCTAACTCTTTAGTCACATTGAGCTCATTATGATGATGCATTACCGAGTGGGCCCAGAGATACCTCTCCGTCATACGGAGTGACAAATCCCAGTCTCGATTCGTGCCAACCCAACAGACACTTTCAGAGATACCTGTAGTGCACCTTTATGGTCACCCAGTTACGTTGTGACGTTTGATACACCCAAAGCATTCCTACGGTATCCGGGAGTTGCACAATCTCATGGTCTAAGGAAATGATACTTGACATTTAGAAAAGCTTTAGCAGACGAACTACACGATCTAGTGCTATGCTTAGGATCGGGTCTTGTCCATCACATCATTCTCCTAATGATGTGATCCCGTTATCAACGACATCCAATGTCCATGGTCAGGAAACCGTAACCATCTATTGATCAACGAGCTAGTCAACTAGAGGCTCACTAGGGACATGTTGTGGTCTATGTATTCACACATGTATTACGATTTTCGGATAACACAATTATAGCATGAACAATAGACAATTATCATGAACAAGGAAATATAATAATAACCACTTTATTATTGCCTCTAGGGCATATTTCCAACAGTCTCCCACTTGCACTAGAGTCAATAATCTAGTTACATTGTGATGAATCGAACACCCATAGAGTTCTGGTGTTGATCATGTTTTGCTCGTGGAAGAGGTTTAGTCAACGGATCTGCGACATTCAGATCCGTATGCACTTTACAAATATCTATGTCTCCATCTTGAACATGTTCATGAATGGAGTTGAAGCGACGCTTGATATGCCTGGTCTTCTTGTGAAACCTGGGCTCCTTGGCAAGGGTAATAGCTCCAGTGTTGTCACAGAAGAGAGTCATTGGGCCCGACGCATTGGGAATAACTCCTAGGTCGGTGATGAACTCCTTCATCTAGACTGCTTCCTGTGCTGCCTCTGAGGCTGCTATGTACTCCGCTTCACATGTAGATCCCGCCACGACGCTTTGCTTGCAACTGCACCAGCTGACTGCCCCACCATTCAAAATATACATGTATCCGGTTTGTGACTTAGAGTCATCCAGATCTGTGTCGAAGCTAGCATCGACGTAACCCTTTACGACGAGCTCTTCGTCACCTCCACAAACGAGAAACATATCCTTAGTCCTTTTCAGGTACTTCAGGATGTTCTTGACCGCTGTCCAGTGTTCCATGCCGGGATTACTTTGGTACCTTCCTACCAAACTTACGACGAGGTTCACATCAGGTCTGGTACACAGCATGGCATACATAATAGACCCTATGGCTGAGGCATAGGGGATGACACTCATCTTTTCTCTATCTTTTGCCGAGGTCGGGCATTGAGCCGTGCTCAATCTCACACCTTGTAATACAGGCAAGAACCCCTTCTTGGACTGATCCATATTGAACTTCTTCAACATCTTGTCAAGGTATGTGCTTTGCGAAAGACCTATGAGGCGTCTCGATCTATCTCTATAGATCTTGATGCCTAATATGTAAGCAACTTCTCCAAGGTCCTTCATTGAAAAACACTTGTTCAAGTAGGCCTTTATGCTTTCCAAGAATTCTATATCATTTCCCATTAATAGTATGTCATCTACATATAATATGAGAAATGCTACAGAGCTCCCACTCACTTTCTTGTAAACACAGGCTTCTCCATAAGTCTGTGTAAACCCAAACGCTTTGATCATCTCATCAAAGCGAATGTTCCAACTCCGAGATGCTTGCACCAGCCCATAGATTGAGCGCTGGAGCTTGCATACCTTGTCAGCATTATTAGGATCGACAAAACCTTCCGGCTGCATCATATACAACTCTTCCTTAAGGAAACCATTAAGGAATGCCGTTTTGACATCCATTTGCCATATCTCATAATCATAGTATGCGGCAATTGCTAACATGATTCTGACGGACTTCAGCTTCGCTACGGGTGAGAAGGTCTCATCGTAGTCAACCCCTTGAACTTGTCGATAACCCTTAGCGACAAGTCGAGCCTTAAAGATCCATTTGTTCTCTATGGCTTGCCGATCATCGGGAAAGTCTGTCAAAGTCCATACTTCGTTTTCATACATGGATCCTATCTCGGATTTCATGGCTTCTAGCCATTTGTTGGAATCCGGGCCCGCCATCGCTTCTTCATAGTTCGAAGGTTCACCGTTGTCTAACAACATGACTTCCAAATCAGGGTTGCCGTACCACTCTGGTGCGGAACGTGTCCTCGTGGACCTACGAAGTTCAGTAGCAACTTGATCTGAAGTTTCATGATCATCATCATTAACTTCCTCTCTAGTCGGTGCAGGCACCACAGAAACATCTTCCTGAGCTGCGCTACTCTCCGGTGCAAGAGGGGGTACCTCATCAAGTTCTACTTTCCTCCCACTTACTTCTTTCGAGAGAAAATCTTTCTCCAGAAAGGATCCATTCTTGGCAACAAAGATCTTGCCTTCGGATCTAAGGTAGAAGGTATACCCAATAGTTTCTTTAGGGTATCCTATGAAGACGCATTTTTCCGATTTGGGTTCGAGCTTTTCAGGTTGAAGTTTCTCGACATAAGCATCGCATCCCCAAACTTTCAGAAATGACAGCTTAGGTTTCTTCCCAAACCATAATTCATACGGTGTCGTCTCAACGGATTTCGACGGAGCCCTATTTAAAGTGAATGCGGCAGTCTCTAAAGCATAACCCCAAAATGATAGAGGTAGATCGGTAAGAGACATCATAGATCGCACCATATCCAATAGAGTGCGATTACGACGTTCGGACACACCATTACGCTGAGGTGTTCTAGGCGGCGTGAGTTGTGAAACAATTCCACATTTCCTTAAGTGCGTGCCAAACTCGTGACTCAAATATTCCCCTCCACGATCTGATCGTAAGAACTTTATTTTCCTGTCACGTTGATTCTCTACCTCACTCTGAAATTCCTTGAACTTTTCGAAGGTCTCAGACTTGTGTTTCATTAAGTAGACATACCCATATCTACTTAAGTCATCAGTGAGGGTGAGAACATAACGATAACCACCACGAGCCTCAACGCTCATTGGACCGCACACATCAGTATGTATGATTTCCAATAAGTTGGTTGCTCGCTCCATTGTCCCGGAGAACGGAGTCTTGGTCATTTTGCCCATGAGGCATGGTTCGCACGTGTCAAATGATTCATAATCAAGAGACTCCAAAAGTCCATCTGCATGGAGTTTCTTCATGCGTTTGACACCAATGTGACCAAGGCGGCAGTGCCACAAGTATGTGGGACTATCATTATCAACCTTACATCTTTTGGCATTCACACTATGAATATGTGTAACATCACGTTCGAGATTCAATAAGAATAAACCATTGACCAGCGGGGCATGACCATAAAACATATCTCTCATATAAATAGAACAACCATTATTCTCGGATTTAAATGAGTAGCCATCTCGCATCAAACGAGATCCTGATACAATGTTCATGCTCAAAGCTGGTACTAAATAACAATTATTGAGGTTTAAAACTAATCCCGAAGGTAGATGTAGAGGTAGCGTGCCGACGGCGATCACATCGACCTTGGAACCATTCCCGACGCGCATCATCACCTCGTCCTTTGCCAGTCTCCGCTTATTCCGCAGCTCCTGTTTTGAGTTACAAATATGAGCGATCGCACTGGTATCAAATACCCAGGAGCTACTACGAGCGCTGGTAAGGTACACATCAATAACATGTATATCACATATACCTTTGGTATTGCCGGCCTTCTTATCCGCTAAGTACTTGGGGCAGTTCCGCTTCCAGTGACCGTTTCACTTACAATAAAAGCATTCAGTCTCAGGCTTGGGTCCATTCTTTGGCTTCTTCCCGGTAGCTTGCTTACCGGGCGCGGCAACTCCCTTGCCGTCCTTCTTGAAGTTCTTTTTACCCTTGCCTTTCTTGAACTTAGTGGTTTTATTCACCATCAACACTTGATGTTCCTTTTTGATCTCCACCTCCGCTGATTTCAGCATTGAATATACCTCAGGAATGGTTTTCTCCATCCCCTGCATATTGAAGTTCATCACAAAGCTCTTGTAGCTAGGTGGAAGCAACTGAAGGATTCTGTCAACGACCGCGTCATCCGGGAGATTAACTCCCAGCTGAGACAAGCGGTTGTGCAACCCAGACATTTTGAGTATATGCTCGCTGACAGAACTATTCTCCTCCATCTTACAACTGTAGAACTTGTCAGAGACTTCATATCTCTCGACCCGGGCATGAGCTTGGAAAACCATTTTCAGCTCTTGGAACATCTCATATGCTCCGTGTTGCTCAAAACGCTTTTGGAGCCCCGGTTCTAAGCTGTAAAGCATGCCGCACTGAACCAGGGAGTAATCATCACTACGCGACTGCCAGGCGTTCATAACGTCTTGAGTTGCTGGGAAAACAGGTGCGTCACCTAGCGGTGCTTCAAGGACATATGCTTTCTTGGCAGCTATGAGGATGATCCTCAAGTTACGGACCCAGTCCGTGTAGTTGCTACCATCGTCTTTCAGTTTGGTTTTCTCTAGGAACGCGTTGAAGTTGAGGGCAACATTAGCATGGGCCATTTGATCTACAAGACATATTGCAAAGATTTTAGACTAAGTTCATGATAATTAAGTTCATCTAATCAAATTATTCAATGAACTCCCACTCAGATAGACATCCCTCTAGTCATCTAAGTGATACATGATCCGAATCGACTAGGCCGTGTCCGATCATCACGTGAGACGGACTAGTCATCAACGGTGAACATCTCTATGTTGATCGTATCTTCTATACGACTCATGTTCGACCTTTCGGTCTTCCGTGTTCCGAGGCCATGTCTGTACATGCTAGGCTCGTCAAGTCAACCTAAGTGTTTTGCATGTGTAAATCTGGCTTACACCCGTTGTATTCGAACGTTAGAATCTATCACACCCGATCATCACGTGGTGCTTCGAAACAACGAACCTTCGCAATGGTGCACAGTTAGGGGGAACACTTTCTTGAAATTTTAGCGAGGGATCATCTTATTTATGCTACCGTCGTTCTAAGCAAATAAGATGTAAACATGATAAACATCACATGCAATCAAATAGTGACATGATATGGCCAATATCATTTTTGCTCCTTTTGATCTCCATCTTCGGGGCACCATGATCATCATCATCACCGGCATGACACCATGATCTCCATCATCATGATCTCCATCATCGTGTCTTCATGAAGTTGCCTCGCCAACTATTACTTCTACTACTATGGCTAACGGTTAGCAATAAAGTAAAGTAATTACATGGCGTTTTTCATTGACACGCAGGTCATACAATAAATTAAGACAACTCCTATGGCTCCTGCCGGTTGTCATACTCATCGACATGCAAGTCGTGATTCCTATTACAAGAACATGATCAATCTCATACATCACATATATCATTCATCACATCCTTTTGGCCATATCACATCACACGGCATATGCTGCAAGAACAAGTTAGACGTCCTCTAATTATTGTTGCAAATTTTTTACATGGCTGCTATAGGTTTCTAGCAAGAACGTTTCTTACCTACGCCACAACCACAACGTGATATGCCAATTTCTATTTACCCTTCATAAGGACCCTTTTCATCGAATCCGATCCGACTAAAGTGGGAGAGACAGACACCCGCTAGCCACCTTATGCAACTAGTGCATGTCAGTCGGTGGAACCTGTCTCACGTAAGCGTACGTGTAAGGTCGGTCCGGGCCGCTTCATCCCACGATGCTGCCGAATCAAGATAAGACTAGTAACGGCAAGAAAATTGACAAAATCGACGCCCACAACAACTTGTGTTCTACTCGTGCAAGAAACTACGCATAGACCTGGCTCATGATGCCACTGTTGGGGATCGTAGTAGTAAATCAAAAAATTTCCTACGCATCACCAAGATCAATCTATGGAGAGACTAGCAACGAGAGAGAGAGGAGTGCATCTTCATACCCTTGAAGATCGCGATGCGGAAGCGTTGCAAGAACACGGTTGGAGGAGTCGTACACGCAGCGATTCAGATCGCGGTCGATTCCGATCTTAGCACCGAACAACGGTGCCTCCGCGTTCAACACACGTGCAGCCCGGTGACATCTCCCGCGCCTTGATCTAGCAAGGAGGAGGGAGAGGTTGGGGAAGACAGCTCCAGCAGCACGACGGCGTGGTGGTGGAACTTGCAGTTCTCCGGCAGGGCTTCGCCAAGCTCAAACGGAGGAGGAGGAGGTGTTGGAGAGGGGGAGGGCTGCGCCTGGAGAGAGGTTGTGGCCTCGCTCCCACCCCTCCACTATTTATAGGCTGGGGGGGAGAGGGGGCCGGCCCCCTAGATCCCATCTAGGGTTGGGGGCAGCGGCCAAGGGGGGAGGAGTGCCTCCCAAGTCAAGTGGAGGCCCTCCCCCTTTAGGGTTTCCCCTCTCCCATGTGCATGGGCCTTAGGGGGGCTGGTTCCCCTAGCCCATTAAGGCTAGGGCGCCCCCTTACAGCCCATGCTGCTGTATTGGACGTGGTGGAACACTTTCCGGACTTCCGGACCCCTCCGGAACCTTTCGGAAGCTTCCCGGTACAATACCGAAAAAAAACCGAACTTTTTCCGGAACCCCAATAACAACTTCCCATATATAAATCTTTACCTCCGGACCATTCCGGAACTCCTCATGACGTCCGGGATCTCATCCGGGACTCCAAACAACATTCGGTATTCACATACTATTTCCCATAACAACCCTAGAGTCACCGAACCTTAAGTGTGTAGACCCTACGGGTTCGGGAACTATGCAGACATGACCGAGACATCTCTCCGACCAATAACCAACAGCGGGATCTGGATACCCATGTTGGCTCCCACATGTTCCACGATGATCTCATCGGATGAACCACGATGTCGAGGATTCAATCAATCCCGTATACAATTCCCTTTGTCTACCGGTATGATACTTGCCCGAGATTCGATCGTCGGTATCCCTATACCTTGTTCAATCTCGTTACCGGCAAGTCTCTTTACTCGTTCCGTAACGCATGATCCCGTGGCTAACTCTTTAGTCACATTGAGCTCATTATGATGATGCATTACCGAGTGGGCCCAGAGATACCTCTCCGTCATACGGAGTGACAAATCCCAGTCTCGATTCGTGCCAACCCAACAGACACTTTCAGAGATACCTGTAGTGCACCTTTATGGTCACCCAGTTACGTTGTGACGTTTGATACACCCAAAGCATTCCTACGGTATCCGGGAGTTGCACAATCTCATGGTCTAAGGAAATGATACTTGACATTTAGAAAAGCTTTAGCAGACGAACTACACGATCTAGTGCTATGCTTAGGATCGGGTCTTGTCCATCACATCATTCTCCTAATGATGTGATCCCGTTATCAACGACATCCAATGTCCATGGTCAGGAAACCGTAACCATCTATTGATCAACGAGCTAGTCAACTAGAGGCTCACTAGGGACATGTTGTGGTCTATGTATTCACACATGTATTACGATTTCCGGATAACACAATTATAGCATGAACAATAGACAATTATCATGAACAAGGAAATATAATAATAACCACTTTATTATTGCCTCTAGGGCATATTTCCAACACGCATAAACTAGGGTTTAAGCTTCTGTCACTCTAGCAACCCATCATCTACTTATTACTTCCCAATGCCTTCACCTAGGCCCAAATCATGGTGAAGTGTCATGTAGTCGACGTTCACATAACACCACTAGAGGAAAGCCAAGATACATCTCATCAAAATATCAAACGAATACCAAATTCACATGATTACTTATAACAAGACTTCTCCCATGTCCTCAGGAACAAAAGTAACTACTCACAAAGCATGTTCATGTTCAAGATCAGAGGGGTTTTGAATATCATTAAGGATCTGAACATATGATCTTCCACCAAATAAACCAACTAGCATCAAGTACAAGGAGTAATCAACACTACTAGCAACCCACAGGTACCAGTCTGAGGTTTTGAGACAAAGATTGGATACAAGAGATGAACTAGGGTTTGGAGAGGAGATGGTGCTGATGAAGATGTTGATGGAGATTGACCCCCTCTCGATGAGAGGATCGTTGGTGATGACGATGGCTTCGATTTCCCCCTCCGGGAGGGAAGTTTCCCTGGTAGAATCGCTCTGTTAGAGCTCTAGATTGCTCCTGCCCAGGTTCCGCCTCGAGACGGCGGCTCTTCGTCCCAAAAGCTTCCTTCTGATTTTTTCCAGGTCAAAACCCTCCATATAAACAAAGATGGGCACCGGAGACCTGCTAGGGGGCCCACAAGCCCTGGGGACGTGCCAAGGGGGTAGGGCGCGCCCCCTAGGCTTGTGGCCACCTGGTGGGTCCCCTCTGGTATTTTCTTCGCCCAAAAATTCTTATATATTCCAAAATAATTCTTCGTAAATTTTCAGGACTTTTGGAGTTGTGCAGAATAGGTCTCTCAGATTTGCTCTTTTTCGGTCCAGAATTCCAGCTGCCGGCATTCTCCCTCTTCATGTAAATCTTGTAAAATAAGAGAGAAAAGGCATAAGTATTGCACCATAATGTATAATAACAGCCCATAATGCAATAAATATTGATATAAAAGCATGATGCAAAATGGACGTATCACTTATCGAAGGATGAATGATATGATCCCTTGGATTCGTTTGAAATATCCTTTTTTGATGAAATCGATGCTTGCTATTATTGTGGCCAAGATGCCAATATGAATTATGATTATGGAGATGAACTTGCTACTGTTCCTAATGTTAAACATGAAATTGTCTCTATTGCACCCAAATATGATAGTCCTATTATCTTTTTGAATTCTCCCAACTACACTATATCGGAGAAGTTTGCGCTTATTAAGGATTATATTGATGGGTTGTGTTTTACCACTACACATGATGATTTTGATGAGTATAATATGCACATGCTTACTGCTCCTACTTGCAATTATTATGAGAGAGGAACTACATCTCTGCCTCTCTATGTTTCCAATACGATAAAATTGCAAGAAACTGCTTATGCTATGTATCAGCCTTTATTCTGTGTGCATGAATTGTTCTTTTATGACATGCCGATGCATAGGAAGAGAGTTAGACTTTGTCATTGCATGATATATGTTGCTTTCTGCTCACTACTAAATTACAAATCATTGCTAATTAAAATTGGCTTTGATATACCTTGGGATCCGGGTGGATCCATTACTTGAACACTTTATGCCCAGCTTAATGGCTTTAAAGAAAGCGCTGCCAGGGAGACAACCCGGAAGTTTTAGAGAGTCATTTTATTACGTTGTGTGCTTCTTAAAAAGGTTTAAAAACAAAATAATATAGAGGGGAACATAAAACTTTTCAAAAAGAAAGGTGAAAGTAAGAAAGACGAGCACCGTTGAAGTGGGGGAGCTCCTTGAACTTTGTTCACGCCCATGGAAACTTTGCAAAACTTGAATTATAGAAACTTTTCAACAAAAATAATTATCCCCTTGTACAAATCCATTGTATTATAAAAATAATGTGCTAAGATTTGCCTTTAGGATGATTAGATTGCTTGTTTGGTATGTGCTGTGCAAAAACAAAAACTTTTGCTGTACTGCGTGAATTTACGTTTTTTTACGGGAATGTGCAAAAATTCTGAAATTTTTACGCGGTACTGCTATGCAGATTTTTTATTTTTTCCTAATTTTTCAGAATTGTTTGAGTTATATAAGTATATGTACCATCTGCATCTTTATAGATTGTCCTGTTTTCACAGATTGCTGTTATAGTTTCATTATTTGTGTATGTTTGAAATCTTGTTGAGCCTCCTTTGACTTGGGGCCATAGAATTGTGATAGCATACAATGGGTAATGATTGATTATAATTATACAATAATTTTACAGCTGTGCATGATGGGATTTGATGTTATATGTACTAAACACGCTAATAAAAAGTTCGGTTAAGTTTTTGTGGATGAAGTGTTCGAAGATCGAGGAGTTATCGATGTGAGGAGAATAAGGAGAGGCAAGAGTTCAAGATTGGGGATTCCCAAGGCACCCCAACTAAATATTCAAGGAGACTCAAGTGTCTAAGCTTGGGGATGCCCCGGAAGGCATCCCATCTTTCTTCAACAATTATTGGTATGTTTCGGTTTTTGTTTTGTTCACATGATATGCGTAAATTCTTGGAGCGTCTTCTGTGTTTATTTTTCCCTTTTCTTTTATTCACCATGATGGTATGAGATAGTCCTTGGTTGATTTATAGAATGCTCTTTGCACTTCACTTATGTCTTTTGAGTATGACTTTATAGAATGCTTCATGTGCTTCACTTATATCATTTGAAGTTTGGATGCCTGTTTCTCTACATAGCAACACCGTTATTTGTAGAATGCTCTTTTGCTTCATTTATATTTATTAGAGTTTGTTAAGTCTTTTGTAGAAAGAATTAAACTCACTTGCTTCACTTATATCTATTTAGAGAGTCAACAGCAATTGGTCATTCACATGGTTAGTCATAAAATCCTACATAAAACTTGTAGATCACTGAATATGATATGTCTGATTCCTTGCAATAGTTTTGCAATATAGAGATGGTAATATGTGGGAGGTACTAGTGAATGATTGTGGTTTAGTAAGAATATGGGTGTTAAGGTTTGTGATTCCCGAAGCATGCACGTATAGTCTCTCGTTATGCGATGAAATTGGAGCATGATTTATTATTGATTGTCTTCCTTATGAGCGATGGTCTTTTCCTACCAATCTATCCCCTAGGGGCATGTGTAGTAGTACTTTGCTTTGAGGCCTAATAAACTTTCGCAATAAGTATGTGAGTTCTTTATTACTAATGTTAGTCCATGGATTATACACACTCTTACCTTTCCGCAATTTGCTAGCCTCTTCGGTACCGTGCATTGCCCTTTCTCACATCAAGAGTCGGTGCAAACTTCGCCGGTGCATCCAAACCTCGTGATATGATACGCTCTATCACGCATAAGCCTCCATATATCTTCCTTAAAACAGCCACTATACCTACCTATTATGGCATTTCCATAGCCATTCCGAGATATATTGCCATGCAACTTCCACCGTTCCATTTTATTATGACACATACCATAATTGTCATATTGCTTTGCATGATCATATAGTTGACATAGTATTTGTCGCTTGGCCACCGTTCATATTTTTTTATACATGTCACGCTAGATCATTGCACATCCCGGTACACCGCTGGAGGCATTGATACGTCTCCAACATATCTATAATTTTGTATTGTTCCATGCTATTATATTATCAATCTTGGATGTTTTATATTCATTTTATAGCAACTTTATATCATTTTTGGGACTAACCTATTGACATAGTGCCCAGTGCTAGTTGTTGTTTTTTTATTGTTTTTTACTTCGCAGAATATCAATACCAAACAAAGTCCAAATGCCACGAAACTTTTTGGAGATTTTTTTTCTGGACAGAAGACACCTTGGGAGCCAAGGAAGTGCATGACGGGAGGCTCGTGGGGCCCACAAGGCACCAGGGCACGCCAGAGGCCCCTGGCGCACCCTGGTGGGTAGTGGGGCCCATGGGTGGCCTGTCCACTAACTATCAACTCTATAAATACTCTAAAATCCTAGAAACCCTAGAGGAGTCGAGAGATTAGAGTTACCAGTGCCGCAAGTTCCAGAACCACGAGATCCAATCTAGAGGCCTTTTCCGGCACCTTGCCGGAGGGGTCAACGATCACGGAGGGGTTCTTCATCATCACCCTTGCCCCTCCGATGATGCGTGAATAGTTTACCATAGACCTACGGGTCCGTAGGCAGTAGCTAGATGGCTTCTTCTCTCTTTTTGATCTTCAATACAATGTTCTCCTCGATGTTCTTGGAGATCTCTTAGGTGTAACTCTTTTTTGCGATGTGTTTGTTGGGATCCGATGAATTGCGAGTTTATGATCAGATCTATCAATGAATATTATTTGAGTCTTTGTTGAACTCTCTTATGCATGATTGTTATAGCCTCGTATTTCTTCTCTAAAACTTTGGTTTGGTTTGGCCAACTAGATAGATTTTTCTTGCCATGCGAAGAGGTGCTTTGCGATGGGTTCGGTCTTGCGGTGCTCAATCTCAGTGATAGAAAGAGACATGACACACATGTATCGTTGCCATTAAGGATACAAAGATGGGGTCTATTCCTACATGAATAGATCTTGTCTACATCATGTCGTTGTTCTTATTGCATTACTCCGTTTCTCCATGAACTTAATACACTAGATGCATGCTGGATAGCGGTCGATGTGTGAAGCAATAGTAGTACAAGCAGGCAAGAGTCGCTCTATTAATCTTCGACGTGATGCCTATATACATGATCATTGCCTTGGACATCGTCATAATTATTTGCTCTTCTATCAATTGCCCAACAGTAATTTGTTTACCCACCGTATGTTGTTTTCTTGAGAGAAGCCCCTAGTGAAATCTACAGCGCACGGGTCTATTTCCTATCATATTATTTTCAGATCTATTTATCCAAAAATACCTTGCTGCGCTTTTTCTTTACTTCTTTTATTTTTTGTTTTTGTTAGATCTATTTATCCAATCTCATACAATTTAATCTATCTCAATACCGAGGAGGGATTGACAACCCCTCTTACGTGTTGGGTTGCAAGTTTTTGTTATTTGTGTGAAGGTACTGCTTACATAGTTTGGTGGATCCTCATACTGGATTGATACCTTGGTTTCATAAATGAGGGAAATACTTGCAGTTTTTGTGCTACATCATCCTCTCCTCTTCGGGGAAATACCAACGCAGATACAAGCAATCAACAGAAGAATTTCTGGCGCTGTTGCCGGGGAGGATCAAGTCCAGATCTATCAGGTACCCAATCAAAAATCTCATCTCCTTGCGATTTACTTTATTTGCCATTTGCCTCTCATTTTCATCTCCCCCACCTCTAAAACATTTTTAGAAAAACACAAAAATAATTGCCTTTTTATTTGCCTTCTTTTCGTTTGCCTTTTTCTTGTTTGATCTTTTGTTTGCTTATGTTACCATGTGCCTTTTATTTGCTTGCATCTTCACTTGCTAAAAATCTATTGATATGTATCCTCATCCACTTGCTAATCTTTTTAAAAGATCCAATTATGATGAACCAATTGCTAGTGAGTTGAGTGCACTTGATTATCTCTATGAAGTTTTGCTTGAAATTCATGAATCTGAAGATTGTGATGAAGTGTTGGAAGAAGAAATTGATAAAGTGATTCATGATACCTCTTTCAATGAAAAGCATGATTGCAATGATGTTATTATAAATTCTATTAATGTCAATTGTGTTAATTATATGCAAAACCCCAAGCTTGGGGGCGCTAATTTTGATATATCCACTACTTATTGTAATGATCATGATTGGGGTGATTCTTCTTATGATCTTGAAAATTTATTTAAGCCTCATGATGAATATGATATTGATAATAATGTTTGCAATCATATTTAAAGTGGGTTTGGAAGAGCGTCAAGTTTAGGTAAAAATAATCCCACATATTCGGAGAGTGTTCAATCTTATGAATTTTTTGACAAAAGTGGGTTCGAAGAGTTCATGACTTTAGTTGATGTTAATACCACTATCTTTGAAGATTATAAGACTTTTATGCATGTGGATCATGAAGAGAAAATTTTATATAATAGCTATATTGTTGAATTTGAATATGATCCTACATGTAATTATTATTAGAGAGGAAAATATGGTTGTAGAAATTTTCATGTTACTAAATTACCTCTCGTTATGTTGAGATTATCAATGTTTTATTCTTCTCCCATGCATATGGTAGATAATTCTTGTCTTGACAATTTGTTTGCCTATAAAATGCCTATGCATAGGAAGTATGTTAGACTTAAATGTGTTTGTTACATGTTTCATGATGCTCTATTTGTATTTCAATTATTATCTTTCATGTGAGCATCATTAGAATTATCAATGCCTAGCAAGGGGCATAAAACAATAGCGCTTGTTGGGAGGCAACCCAATGAATAAATTATTTTTTTATCTTTTTATTTCTGTTCTTGAGTGTTTGCAAAATTATGCTACTGTTATGATTGTGTTTTTTATGTTTTAATTAGTGTTTGTGCCAAGTAAAGCCTTTAGGATCATGTTGGGTGATAGTTGATTTGATCTTGTTGAAAAACAGAAACTTTTGCATCCATTAGCGGAATTTTGAAACTTCACAGAAGCATCGAAAAATTCTAATACGAATTTCCTACGATTTCCTAATTTTTTATAATTTTTGGAGTGACAGAAGTATGAGTAAAATTCATGTCTTTACAGACTATTCTATTTTTGACAGATTCTGTTTTTCGTTGCATTGTGTGCTTATTTTGATGAATCTATGGATTGTATCGGGGGGGGGGGGGGGTTAATCCATGGTAAATTTAGAATACAGTAGGTACAATGCAATAATAAAATATGAAAAAAGTACTTAAAGTGAAGATTGGTTTTCTTATACTAACGGATCTCACGAAGGTTATTGTTAAGTTTTGTGTGATTGAAGTTTTTCAAGTTTTGGGTGAGATCACGATGGATGAAGGAATAAGGAGTGTCATCAGCCTAAGCTTGGGGATGCCCCATGGCACTCCAAGGTAATATTCAAGGAGTACCAAGTAACTAAGCTTGGGGATGCCTCGGGGCATCCCCTCTTTCTTCTAACGACCATCGGTAATTTTACTTGGAGCTATATTTTTATTCATCACATATCATGAGTTTTGCTTGGAGCGTCTTGTATTATATGAGTATTTGCTTATTTTTCTTTTTAGTTTGTCACAATCTTCCTTGCTGGACACACCTATTTGAGAGTCATAATTATGCTATGATTTGTTAGAATTACTCTATGTGCTTCACTTAATTTTTTTTAGCTATGGAATTGCTCTAGTACTTCACTTATATCTTTTTTAGCATGGTGGTGTTCTAATTTTGAAGAAATATGCTCTCATGCTTCACTTAGATTATTTTGGGAGTTAGTAAAATTTTGAAGAAATATCCTCTCATTGCTTCACTTATATTATTTTGAGAGATGAAAATTATTTTGAAGAAATATTTGTGCTCTCGTTCTTCACTTAAATTTGTTTGAGAGCTTTGTTAGTAGAATTGGTAATATATGAAATTAGTCCCAAAGTGGTAGATATTCAAGAGGGATATAATAAAAACTTTCATGAAGATCATTGGATATTAAAAACTTGATTCCTTGCGATAGTTTTGAGATATGTTGATAGTAATATGAGAGTCATGTTAATGAGTAATTATGCCTAAGTAAGAATATTGGTGTTAAGGTTTGTGATTCCCTATGCAAGCACGAAAGTCAATAGTTATGCAATGAAGTTACATCCTACTTGTGGTGCATTATTCGATGTTAGTTATGTTTAATGCTCTTTTATGATCATTTTTGTTTCTTGGTTGGTCAATTCTCAATCTATTTGCTAGCCTCCATTTGTACCAAGTGGGAATACTACTTGTGCATCCAAACCCTTAAACCCAAGTTGTGCCAAATGAGTCCACCATACCTACCTATATACGGTATTTCTGTGTCGTTCCAAGTAAATTTGTATGTGCCAACTCTAATGTTCAAAATAAATTTCCCTTTTGTGTGCCCGTACCGCTCATTAAGAGGTAGGGGGTGGCCAATATTTTCCATGCTAGATATTTTATTCTCAAGATGAGTGTTTATTCACTTGTCATCGCATGAGAGTGTGGCAAAGGTAATAGGGATGCCCAGTCCCGAAATGAAAAAAAATATTTATGTTGTTCAATAATAAATTCCTTGGAAAGAGTTGGTATGGAAGGCACCCATGGATACGGCTAGCCATGGATTGTGAAAGAATGGTGGAAAAAGGAATAAACTCTATTTTCTGTTTGGGAACCACCTATGATTTATTTAGCATGGAAAGTATTGGGAATTCTCGGTCGTTTTCGTTGAAGGGAAAAGCATGCCACTCAAAATAATTTTATCTCTCAATTTAAGCTTTGACCTCTGGCACCTCTACAAATCTCTTCTTCCTTCTGCGAAGGGCCTATCTATTTACTTTATGCAATTTTTATTTTTTATTGAGTCTCCATCTACTCTTATAAAGCACCAACTAGGGAACACTATTATCATACTTGTGCATTGGGCATAGTTAATATTTGAGTATGTTTCATGAATGGATTAATGATTGAGCATGATGGGCTAGGGATAGCTTTCTTTAGCATTGATATTTTGAATGACATGGTTGCTTGTTGATATGTTCGAGTATTTGTGTCTTCATGTCAAATATAGACTATTGTTTTGAATCATCTAAAATTCCAAATGTCCATGCTACAAAAGAAAATTTTATGAGACGAACATGTTAGGCAGCATTCCACATCAAAAAATTTGTTTTTATCATTTACCTACTCGAGGACGAGCATGAATTAAGCTTGGGGATGCTGATACGTCTCCAACATATCTATAATTTTTTATTGTTCCATGTTGTTATATTATCAATCTTGGATGTTTTATATTCATTTTATAGCAACTTTATATCATTTTTTGGGACTAACCTATTGATGTAGTGCCCAGTGCCAGTTGTTGTTTTTTGCTTGTTTTTTACTTCGCAGAATATCAATACAAAAAAAAGTCCAAATGCCATGAAACTTTTTGGAGATTTTTTTCTGGACAGAAGATACTTTAGGAGCCAAGGAAGTGCACGAGGGGTGGCCAGTTTGGCCCATAAGGCACCAGGGCGCGCCAGAGGCCCCTGGCGCGCCCTGGAGGGTAGTGGGACCCACAGGTGGCCTCTCCATTGACTATCAGCTCTATAAATACTCTAAAATCACATAAAGCCTATAGGAGTCGAGAGATTAGAGTTTCCACTGCCGCAAGTTCCAGAACCACGAGATCCAATCTAGAGGCCTTTTCCGGCACCTTGCCGGAGGGGTCAACGATCACGGAGGGGTTCTTCATCATCACCCTTGCCCCTCCGGTGATGCGCGAGTAGTTTACCACAGACCTGCGGGTCCGTAGGCAGTAGCTAGATGGCTTCTTCTCTCTTTTTTATCTTCAATACAATGTTCTCCTCGATGTTCTTGGAGATCTATTTGATGTAACTCTTTTTTGTGGTGTGTTTGTTGGGATCCGATGAATTGCGAGTTTATAATCAGATCTATCTATGAATATTATTTGCATCTTTGTTGAACTCTCTTATGCATGATTGTTATAGCCTCGTATTTCTTCTCCGAAACTTTGGTTTGGTTTGGCCAACTAGATTGATTTTTCTTGGCATGGGAAGAGGTGCTTTGTGATCGGTTCGATCTTGCGGTGCTCAATCTCAGTGACAGAAAGAGACATGACACGCATGTATCGTTGCCATTAAGGATAAGAAGATGGGTCTATTCCTACATGAATAGATCTTGTCTACATCATGTCATCGTTCTTATTGCATTACTCTGTTTATCCATGAACTTAATACACTAGATGCATGCTGGATAGCGGTCGATGTGTGGAGTAATAGTAGTAGATGCAGGCAGGAGTCGGTCTACTAATCTTGGACGTGATGCCTATATACATGACCATTGCCTTGGATATCGTCATAATTATTTGCTCTTCTATCAATTGCCCAACAGTAATTTGTTTACCCACCATATGTTATTTTGTTGAGAGAAACCTCTAGTGAAATCTACAGCTCCTGGGTCTATTTCCTATCATATTAGTTTCAGACCTATTTATCCAAAAAATACTTTGCTGCACTTTTTCTTTACTTCTTTTATTTTGTGTTTTTGTTAGATCTATTTATCCAACCTCATACAATTTAATCCATCTCAATGCCGAAGAGGGATTGACAACCCCTCTTACGCGTTGGGTTGCAAGTTTTTGTTATTTGTGTGAAGGTACTGCTTACATAGTTTGATGGATCCTCCTACTGGATTGATACCTTGGTTTCATAACTGAGGGAAATACTAGCCATTGATGTGCTGCATCATCATCTCCTCTTCGGAGAAATACCAACGCAGATACAAGCAATCAACAGGCATTCATATAGAGTCATATTGTTGTTCTAGTATCAAGTTGTAATTCTTGAGTTGTAAGTAAATAAAAGTGTGATGATCATCATTTTTAGAGTATTGTCCCATGTGAGGAAAGTATGATGGAGACTATGATTCCCCCACAAGTCGGGATGAGACTCTGGACTAAAAGGAAAAAAGAAAAAAAAAAAGAGGCCAAAGAGCCCAAAAAAAAGAAAAGAATAAAAAATGAAAAAAAGAGAGAAAAAGAGAGAAGGGACAATGTTACTATCCTTTTCCACACTTGCGCTTCAAAGTAGCACCGTGTTTTTCATATAGAGAGTCTCCTATATTGTCACTTTCATATACTAGTGGGAAATTTTCATTATAGAACTTGGCTTGTATATTCCGATGACAGGCTTCCTCAAATGCTCGAGGTCTTCATGAGCAAGCAAGTTGGATGCACACCCACTTAAATTTCAGTTTGAGCTTTCATACACTTATAGCTCTTAGTGCATCCGTTGCATGGCAATCCCTACTCCTCGCATTGACATCAATTGATGGGCATCTCCATAGCCCGTTGATTAGCCTCGTCGATGTGAGACTTTCTCCTTTTCTGTCTTCTCCATATTAATTTGTACCACCGTATTCTATTCCACCCTTAGTGCTATATCCATGGCTTGTGCTCATGTATTGAGTGGGGGTTGAAAAAGCTAAAGCGTGTTAAAAAGTATGAATCAATTGCTAGGCTTGTCATCGGGGTTGTACATGATAAATACTTTGTGTTAAGAAGACGAAGCATGACAAGGCTATATGATTTTGTAGGGATAATGTTCTTTAGCATTGATATTTTGAAAAGCATGATTGTTTGTTGGGATGCCTGACTATTGATGTCTTTATATCAAATTATAGACTATTGCTTTGAATCACTCGTGTCTTAATATTCATTCCATGACCAGATTATATGATCAAGATTATGCTAGGTAGCATTCCACACCAAAAATTATCTTTTTTATCATTTACCTACTCGAGGATGAGCAGGAATTAAGCTTGGGGATGCTAATACGTCTCCGTCGTATCTATAATTTTTGATTGTTCCATGCCAATATTATACAACTTTCACAAACTTTTGGCAACAATTTATATGATTTATTGGACTAACATATTGATCCAGTGCCCAGTGCCAGTTCCTGTTAGTTGCATGTTTTTTATTTCGCAGAATACCCATACCAAACGAAGTACAAACGCGATAAAAATTTATGGAGAATTATTTTGGAATATATGTGATTTATGGGAAGCGGAATCAACGCGAGACGATGCCAGAGGGGCCCACAAGCTCGAGGGGCGCGCCCCTACCCTAGGCGCGGCCAGCAGGCTTGTGGGGCCTCTGTAAGGCGGTTAGTGCCCTTCTTCGGCCGCAAGAAATCTAATATCTGGATAAAATTGTGTTAAAATTTTAGCTCAATCGGAGTTACAGATCTCCGGGAAATTAAGAAGTGGTGAAAGGCCAGAAAACAAGAACATGAAACAGAAGAGAAACACAGAGAGAGAGATAGAGAGAGAGATCCAATCTCGAAGGGGCTCTCACCCCTCTGCTACCATGGAGGCCAAGGACCAGAGGGGAAACCCTCCTCCCATATAGGAGGAGGCCAAGGAAGAAGAAGAAGGAGGGGGTCTCTCTCCCCCTCTCTTTCAGTGGCGCCCGAACGACGCCGGGGCAATCATCGTGGCGGCGATCTACACCAACAACTTCGCCGCCGTCATCACCAACTCTCTCTCCCCCTCTATGCAGTGGTGTAACACCTCTTCTCCCTGCTGTAATCTCTACTTAAACATGGTGCTCAACACTATATATTATTATCCAATGATATGTGGTTATCCTATGATGTTTGAGTTGATCCGTTTTGTCCTATGGGTTGATTGATGATCGTGATTGGTTTGAGTTGTATGTTTTATTTTGGAGTTGTCCTAAAGTGCCCTCTGTGTCACGCAAGCGTGAGGGATTCCCGCTGTAGGGTGTTGCAATATGTTCATGTTTCGCTTATAGTGGGTTGCGTGAGTGACTGAAACACAACCCCGAGTAAGTGTGTTGTTGTGTATGGGAGTAAAGAGGACTTGACACTTAAAGCTATGGTTGAGTTTTACCTTAATGACCTTTAGTAGTTGCGGATGCTTGCTAGAGTTCCAATCATAAGTGCATATGATCCAAGTAGAGAAAGTATGTTAGCTCATGCCTCTCCCTCATATAAAATTGCAATAATGATTACCGGTCTAGTTATCGATTGCCTAGGGACAAATAACTTTCTTGTGACAAAAAGCTCTCTACTAAAACTAACTTAATTGTTTCTTTATCTAAACAGCCCCTAGCTTTATTTACGTTCTCTTTATTATCTTGAAAACCTATCCCTTTACACCTACAAAGTACTTTAGTTTCATACTTGTTCTAGGTAAAGCGAACAATAAGCGTGCGTAGAGTTATATCGGTGGTCGATAGAACTTGAAGGGAATATAAATTCTACATTTAGATCCTCGTTGGTTTGACACTCTTACTTATCTAGAAATGCTACAATTGATCCGCTATACTTGTGGGTTATCACGCACCACTCCTCCTCGACACGAGCATCATGGTGGAGGAGACGGCGACGACATGACACCTCGCGCCGCTGGCAGGAACCATACTCCACCTCGAGCCTGTGATCCTAGTGCACATGCTGGTAACTGCTACTTCTTGAGCTTGCGTTGATTTCCCTTGAAGAGGAAAGGGTGATGCAGCAAAGTAGAGATAAGTATTTCCCTTAGTTAAGAACCAAGGTATCAATCCAGTAGGAGGAACACCCAAGTCTCCAATAGATGCACCTGCACAAACTAACAAACACTTGCACACAACGCGAAAAAGGGGTTGTCAATCCCTTCACGGTCACTAGCAAGAGTGAGATTTGATAGATACATGTATAAAAAAATAAGTAAAAGTGCAAAATAAAGTAAAGGTAAATAAATTGCAGCAAGGTATTTGTGTCTTTTTGGTTTTATAGATCTGAAAATAATATGATGATAAATAGACCCGGGGGCCATAGGTTTCACTAGAGGCTTCTCTCTTGAAAGAAACATACGGTGGGTGAACAAATTACTGTTGAGCAATTGATAGAAAACCGCATAGTTATGACGATATCCAAGGCAATGATCATGAATATAGGTATCATGTCCGTGACAAGTAGACTGACTCCTGCCTGCATCTACTACTATTACTCCACACATCGACCGCTATCTAGCATGCATCTAGTGTATTAAGTTAACAAGAACGGAGTAACACCTTAAGCAAGATGACATGATGTAGAGGGATAGATCCAAGCAATATGGTAAACCCCCATCTTTTTATCCTTAATGGCAACAATACAAATGTGTGCCTCTCTACCCCTACTGTCACTAGGTGAGGACACCGCAAGATTGAACCCATCACAAAGCACCTCTCCCATTGCAAGAAAAATCAATCTAGTTGACCAAACCAAATCAATAGATCGGAGAGAAATACAAAGCTATCATAATCATGCATAAAAGAGTTCAGAGAAGACTCAAATAATATTCATAGATAATCTGATCATAAACCCACAATTCATCGGATCTCAACAAACACACCGCAAAAGAAGATTACATTGAAAAGATCTCCAAGAACATTGTATTGAAGAAAAAAAGAGAGAGAAGAAGTCATCTTGCTACTAGCTATGGACCCGTAGGTCTGTGGTAAACTACTCACGCATCATCGGAAGGACATCAAGGTTGATGTACAGGCCCTCAGTGATCGAATCCCCCTCCGACGGAGTACCAAAAAAGGCCCCAAGATGGGATCCGATGAGAATAGAAGCTTGCGGCGGCGGAAAAGTATTTTTGCTGTGCCCTCTGGTGTAGGGGGGATATTTGGGTATTTATGGAGAAAAGATTAGGGTTGAAAGAGCTACGAGAGGCCCACAAGCTTGGGGGGCGCCCCCCTGGGCGTGCCCCTAGGGCTTGTGGCCTCCTCGTGGGTCTTCTTGTCTCCTCCAGAAGCTTCCAGGTGTCTTCTGGTCCAAGAAAAATCATTGTAAAGTTTTGCTCCGTTTGGACTCCGTTTGGTATTGATTTTCTGTAAAAGACAAAAACAAGGAAAAAACAGCAACTGGCACTTGGCACTGGGTTAATAGGTTAGTCAAAAAAATGATATAAAATAGCACCAAAATGCATATAAAACATCCAAGATGGATAATATAATAGCATGGAACAATAAAAAATTATAGATACATTGGAGACGTATCAAGCATCCCCAAGCTTAATTCCTGCTCGTCCTCGAGTAGGTAAATGATAAAAACAGAATTTTTGATGTGGAATACTACCTAACATGTTTATCAAGTAATATTTCTTTTACGTGGCATGAATATTCATATCCATAAGATTCAAAACAAAAGTTTAATGTTGACATAAAAACAATAACACTTCAAGCATACAAATAAAGCCATCATGTCTTCTCAAAATATCATGGCTAAAGAAATTTAACCCTACAAAATCATATAATCTTGTCATGCTCTATCTTCATCACACAAAGTATTTATTATGCACAACCCCGATGACAAGCCAAGCAGTTGTTTCATACTTCTAACATTCTCAAGCTTTTTCAACTCTCATGCAATACATGAGCGTGAGCCATGGATATAGCACTATAGGTGGAATAGAATATGATGGTGGAGGTTGTGTGGAGAAGACAAAAAAGGAGAAAGTCTCACATCGACAAGGCTAATCAATGGGCTATGGAGATGCCCATCAATTTATGTCAATGCAAGGAGTAGGGATTGCCATGCAACAGATGCACTAGAGCTATAAGTGTATGAAAGCTCAAAAGAAAATTTAGTGGGTGTGCATCCAACTCGCTTGCTCACGAAGACCTAGGGAAATTTGAGGAAGCCCATCATTGGAATATACAAGCCAAGTTCTATAATGAAAAATTCCCACTAGTAATATATGAAAGTGACAACATAGGAGACTCTCTATATGAAGAACATGGTGCTAATTTGAAGCACAAGTGTGGAAAAAGGATAGTAACATTGTCCCTTCTCTCTTTTTCTCTCATTTTTCTTCTTTTTTTGTGGGCTCTTTGGCCTCTTTTTTTCTTTTTTCTCTCTCTTTTTTATTTTATTTTTCGTCCGGAGCCTCATCCCGAATTGTGGGGGAATCATAGTCTGCATCATCATTTCCTCACATGGGACAATGCTTTAATAATGATGATCATCACACTTTTATTTACTTACAACTCAAGAATTACAACTCGATACTAGAACAATGATATGACTCTATATGAGTGCCTCCGGTGGTGTACCGGGATGTGCAATGATCTAGCATGACATGTATAAAAAATATGAACGGTAGCCAAGCCACAAGTACTATGCCAACTATATGATCATGCAAAGCAATACGACAATGATGGTATGTGTCATAATAAATGGAACGGTGGAAGTTGCATGGCAATATATCTCGGAATGGCTATGGAAATGCCATAATAGGTAGGTATGGTGGCTGTTTTTAAGAAGATATAAAGTGGCTTATGTGTGAAAGAGCGTATCATATCACGGGGTTTGGATGCACCGGCGAAGTTTGCACCAACTCTCAAGGTGAGAAAGGGCAATGCATGGTACTGAAGAGGCTAGCAATGATGGAAGGGTGAGAGTGCGTATAATCCATGGACTCAACATTAGTCATAAAGAACACACATACTTATTGCAAAGTTTATTAGCCCTCAAAACAAAGTACTAATACTCATGCTCCTAGGGGGATAGATTGTTAGGAAAAGACCATCGCTCGTCCCCGACCACCACTCATAAGGAAGACAATCAAAAATAAATCATGCTCTAACTTCATCACATGACGAGAGACTATACGTGCATGCTTCGGGAATCACAAACCTTAACACAAGTATTTCTACTAATACACAATTAATTACTAGCATGACTCTAATATCACCATCTTCATATCTCAAAAGAATTGCAAGGAATCAAACTTCTCATATATTCAATGATCTCCATGAAAGTTTTTATTATACCCCTCTTGAATACCCATCATATTAGGACTAAATTCATAACCTAAGCAAATTACCATACTATTTTTAAAACTCCCAAAATAATATAAGTGAAGCATGAGAGGTGATCAATTTCTTCAAAATACAACCACCATCGTGCTCTAAAAAGATATAAGTGAAGTACTAGAGCAACTACCTAGCTCAAAAGATATAAGTGAAGCACATAGAGTATTCTAATAAATTCACGATTAATGCGTGTCCCTCTCAAAAGTTATGTACAGAAAGGATGATTGTGGCAAACTAAAAAGCAAATAAAGCAAAGACTCATATATCACAAGACGCTCCAAGCAAAACACATATCATGTAGTGAGTAAAAATATAGTCTCAAGTAATTTACTGATGGATTGAAGACAAAAGAGGGGATGCCATCCGGGGCATCCCCAAGCTTAGATGCTTGGTTGTCCTTGAATATTACCTTGGCGTGCCTTGGCAATCCCCAAGCTTAGGCTCTTGCCACTCCTTATTCCGTAGTCCATCAAAATTTTACCCAAAACTTGAAAACTTCACAACACAAAACTTAACAAAAAAACTCGTAAGCTCCGTTAGTATAATAAAAGCAAACCACCACTTTAGGTACTGTTGTGAACTCATTCTAAATTCATATTAGCATTATATATACTGTATTACAACTTCACTATGTTTCATACCCCCCGATACTACCCATAGATTCATCAAAATAAGAGAACAATGCACAGAAAACAAAATCTGTCAAAAATAGAACAGTCTACGAAGATCTGAATATTACTCATACTTATGTAACTCCAAAATTAATTAAATATTAGGAAAACGTAGGCAATTTGTATATCAATCTTGTGTAAAAAATTCAAAAAAATTCGTCGCTCCTGTGAATTTAGTAATTCTGCTACTGGACGCAAAAGTTTCTGTTTTTCAGCAAAATCAAATCAACTATCACCATAGATCATCTCAAAGGCTTTACTTGACACAAAAACTAATTAAAACACTAAAACACAATTATTACAGAAGTAATATTGTGTATTTATTCAAGAACAGAAGCAAAAACAAAAAACACAAAATAAAATTGGGTTGCCTCCCAACAAGCGCTATTGTTTAACGCCCCTAGCTAGGCATAATGCATAGATCTAGGTGTTGTAATAAAAGTGAGGGAGATCATCCATGCTCGTCTCATACTCCCTCCTTTCAGCAGCAAGCTTTCTTTATGGTAAGCAAAAATAATCAAAGGGGCTAAATTTAATAGGGTAAGGATCTATAAGATCAAGTTTGGGAGGAATGGGTTCCTGTTTTGGCCCTTTGTAATTGATAATTATCTCTTCGTTGTAAATGTTCCTTTGATTAAACTCTCTCAGTTTATCTCTAAGCACAAACCATAATCCATTATTTTGTATAGCAAAGTTAGCATTGAGCTCAGAAATTTTATCAATCAAAACATCAGTAGGGACTTTTTTCTTATGTTTTCATTGTAAGCGGCATAATCCGGAGATTGCAATTTCCTAACTTCTTCTTGATTAAAAAGAATCTCCTCTATAGGAGGACACCCACCATTGATATTATAATGAGCAAATATTTCACTAGCTTCTTTCATGATATGCCCAAATTCATGAGCTAAAAATATGGTGGTGACACGCTTAACGGAGGGATTGTGAATATTAGAAAATTCTAGGAAGATCCTTTGTATGCATGGATGCATGTGAACAAATTGCCTTTCAAGTTCAACTATAAGTAATGATATTGCATCCACAAGACTAGAAGTTTTATTAAGAATCGATCCTCCTGGCATAGGTAACATACCGGCACAAGTAAAGAAATCTTGAATAACACCTTTTCCAATAATATTACCGTTACCTACACGAAGTTTTTTAGTGTGCATGATAGTAGGTTCTTCTTCATGAGGATCATTATTAGCAAAATCATCAATTTTTCCATCAAGATTATTACTAGCTTTTTCAATGATAACCTCCCCAGATTCAGACATGATGGCAAAGCAAGCAATCTAGCACACAAGCAAATAAAAGGCAAACGAAAAAGTGAACGGAAAGAAGGCAAACAAAAAGGCAAATATTTTTGTGTTTTTCTGAAAACGTTCTAGAAGTGGGGGAGATAAAAATGAGAGGCAAATGGAAAATTATGTAAGTGCAAGAGATGAGAGTTTATGATAGGTACTTGGTAGGCTTCATGTATATCCTCTCCGGCAACGGCGCCAGAAATTCTTCCTGCTACCTCTTGAGCTTGCGTTGATTTCCCTTGAAGAGGAAAGGGTGATGCAGCAAAGTAGAGATAAGTATTTCCCTCAGTTAAGAACCAAGGTATCAATCCAGTAGGAGGAACACCCAAGTCTCCAATAGATGCACCTGCACAAACTAACAAACACTTGCACACAACGCGAAAAAGGGGTTGTCAATCCCTTCACGGTCACTAGCAAGAGTGAGATCTGATAGAGATAGGTATAAAAAATAAGTAAAATTACAAAATAAAGTAAAGATAAATAAATTGCAGCAAAGTATTTTTGTATTTTTGGTTTTATAGATCTGAAAATAATATGATGATAAATAGACCCGGGGGCCATAGGTTTCACTAGAGGCTTCTCTCTTAAAAGAAACATATGTGGGTGAACAAATTACTGTTGAGCAATTGATAGAAAAGCGCATAGTTATGACGATATCCAAGGTAATGATCATGAATATAGGCATCACGTCCGTGACAAGTAGACCGACTCCTGCCTGCATCTACTACTATTACTCCACACATCGACCGCTATCCAGCATGCATATAGAGTATTAAGTTAACAAGAACGGAGTAACGCCTTAAGCAAGATGACATGATGTAGAGGGATAGATCCAATCAGTATATGGTAAAAACCTCATCTTTTTATCCTTAATGGCTACAATACAAACACGTGCCTCGCTACCCCTACTGTCACTGGGTGAGGACACGGCAAGATTGAACCCATCATAAAGCACCTCTCCCATTGCAAGAAAATCAATCTAGGTGGCCAAACCAAATCAATAGATCGGAGAGAAATACAAAGCTATCTTAATCATGCATAAAAGAGTCCAGAGAAGACTCAAATAATATTCATAGATAATCTGATCATAAACCTACAATTCATTGGATCTCAACAAACACACCGCAAAAGAAGATTACATCGAATAGATCTCCAAGAACATCGAGGAGAACATTGTATTGAAGATCAAAGAGGGAGAAGAAGGCATCTAGCTACTAGCTATGGACCCGTAGGTCTGTGGTAAACTACTCAAGCATCATCGGAAGGGCAGCATGGTTGATGTAGAGGACCTCCGTGATCGAATCCCCCTCCGGCGGAGTACCAGAAAAGGCCCCAAGATGGGATCTCACGAGGACAGAAGCTTGCGGCGGCGGAAAAGTATTTTTGGTGTGCCCTCTGGTGTAGGGGGGATATTTGGGTATTTTTGGAGCAAAGATTAGGCTTGGAAGAGCTACGAGGGGCCCACAATACTGGCCTCCTCCCAAGCTTCCTATGTGTCTTCTGGTCCAAGAAAAACCATCGTAAAGTTTTATTCCGTTTGAACTCCATTTGGTATTGATTTTCTGTAAAAGACAAAAACAAGGGGAAAACAGCATCTGACACTTGGCACTGGGTTAATAGGTTAGTCCAAAAAAGATATAAAATAGCACCAAAATGCATATAAAACATCCAAGATGGATAATATAATAGCACGGAACAATAAAAAATTATAGATACGTTGGAGACGTATCAGTAACACCGCTCCCCCCCCCCCCCCCCGCGTGAGGCCTGTCAGGTCAGCAATCTGCTAGGACATGTTACTGCTAGATGCCCTCAAGCTCTTTGTGATAGATGTAAGAAGAAGGGTCATCTGTCTATCATTTGCACTGAATTTCTCCCGGGGGAGTATGTGACTGCTATGCGTGCTTTTCAGTCTAGTTAGAACAACTGAACGAATATATAGTATTGTGGTGAACTGATCAAGAAAAAAATGATCAGCAAATAGTGCACTCGCAAGAGCCATATACTGTAAACTTAAGTGATTGTCAAAATTCAATGACCATGCGTGCATGTGAATTGGTGTAATTAATTAGAAATTCAATTGAATATATAAACTAGAAAGATTAGCAGCCTTGTCTCAGTATAATTTTCATTCATAGTAGTCTGGCATGGCATGTACATAATTAGAGGACCACACTACATAATCAGTTTTATCTGTAGTGATAAACAAACACTATCACTGAGAGCATTTTTCTTGTGCAAGTTCTCATCTCAGCTGACATGTTTCCTGATGCAAACTCATTCAACCACGTATAATGAGAAACATAGTAGGATTCGAATGATGCTCCGATTGGTCACCAGTTGGAGCTGATTAATTCCTCACATGCATAGAAATAAAGAGAGAGATGAGGATCCACATGTGCTGATGTTCTATCACTTTTCATTAAACAGAAGTCCAGCAAAAAAGCTAGGGTCGAAAACACGAAGCAGTTGGACTAGAACATTGTGTACCACTTCTTCCAGAATATGGCCTTTACCTCCCTTTAGTTTGCATATATTATTTCTTCGCCTGAGTGATGGTTTTAGATACTTCCGTCGAAAAAATAAACAGTTTTAGATACTTGATCCATGTTCAGGTAAGGTAAAATGTTGAATGTTTCTCTCTAAATCATAGGGAGAGAAATTCACAAGTTTTGAGCTATAAACATGACATGGTCTTTGTTGTTGAGTTGTGATCAGTTCTTTCCATGTAGAACTTACTAAAAATTCTTGCATACATCCTAGACAAATAAAGAGCTAGATTTTATTTGTACTCGTATTTTATTTGTACTTTGTGGCCTGCTAATTTAGACATTGTCAGTGCATCTATTATTTTTCTGCTTGTACCTATATTAGTTAAGATGGTTCGTGCAGTTTGATGGCATTTTTATTTTGCTTCTCAGGATCTGTTGGTACTTTTTAGTTGAAATTTCATTATGTATGGATGAAAAGGACTGCAATAAGCAAGCCATGTGTATAAATATTACTAACTATTGATCCTCTGCATCAGTGATTTAGAAGTAATTCATGTTGTGCCCTTGGGATCAATGTATAAGTTGTTTTCATCCAAAGAAATGGATTATAGATCTACCAATTGTGTGCTTACAATCTGAATTAGGGGCGGTATTACGCGAGTAACGTGTTTATCATCGGGGTGGTATTGAGTGAACTAGAATACGACACATTCGAATTTTGATGTGCAGCCATGGTTGTTGCAGTGGATGGCATATTTTGCCTAGGGGAGGACTGGGCAGTGACCTTTTTCACAGCTGCAGTTCTGCTCTTGCTGCTGGGGAGATCGTGCATGGCTAGGTTTTCACCTAGAACCAAGGACGTGTGGAGGACTGGAGGTATATTTCTGTTTGCCACATCTTCAATTAAATGTTTGAAAGCATAATTTTGTATCGCATTTGTCAGTGGAGGTAGCATCAGAACTACAAGCAGTCAACTAGCTTATTTTGCTATTACGATTTAAGGATGAGGCCTCGGTTATTATTATTTTCTTTGATTATTGTATATAACATGTTCGTTATTTTCATTATATTTGATTGTTGACCTGCACCCGATCCTATTTGTTCATATTCTTATAAAGAATAATTGTTGATCTGCAGGGCTATGTCTGTTGGTGTCGTTATATAAATTAAATAATTAACTCGCTGGTGTCATGTGTTGAATGTACACTATTATGTAATTTAGACTATTGCTAATTGCATTGTGAGCTAGATGTAACTAGACTATCATGTGTTGCCATTTTTTGTTAACTCTCAGGTGTATGTGATTGTGAGCTAGATGTTCATGCTTGTGTTTTTTTTGGCTGGTGATGCACAGGGAGGTGTACCATGATGGCATCAAGAACAACATCGAGACGAAGAATTCGATTTCTGTGTGCCTGCTCTTCAACTGGTCGCTCGCATTGATGGTCGATTGTGTGTAGGTGCATGTTGCCTATCTGAGGCTATGGTCCAGCATTTTTTATATCCCAGGAAGGAAATGCTTGTGGTCTGGAAGGATATTGTGGTTCGTGGGGTTTGAACGTCAAATCAAAGGTCCCAGGTGAACTTTTGCTCCTTTTGAATCTTTTCTCTATAGCATGTCCCTTCACCATGATTCATATTTTTCAGTCTCCATTTTGTTTCTACAGGTGATGAATTATCTCTTTGCCACATTGATGCTGCAGCCCTGGTGAGCTAATTGCCTCATCCCTTTTTGAGATGCCTTCCTTCCTCGGTTGCTTTGTAGTATTTATATACTTATATTCACTGGATTATCATCTGCTAGATGCTTTCATGTATTTTTAGTGTCATATATTGCTCAAGCTTAATCTTAGGAATGCTAGATCCAAATTATGCACTAACAAATGTTTTGTAATCCTCATGAATTGTATGTTTAATTAGTTTTCCTTCCTCTCATGGGGTGTGTGTGTGTGTTGCTATTGAATTAGGGGTTCAAAATTCAAGCATCCTCTGATTTACTTACATCTGTGTTTTGCGTTGTACTAAAGCTATTGTTAATATTTTTAGAGAAAGCATCAGGAGACACATTCAAATTTACCTCTCGATTTGGCAAGTAGCTAATTAGTTCTTAGGATGCATTTTCACATGCGGCACTTCATTTCTTATCCTGAATACACATTCAAATTTACCTCTCGATTTGGCAAGTAGCTAATTAGTTCTTAGGATGCATTTTCACATGCAGCACTTCATTTCTTATCCTGAATATTCATATATATATATTTGTTTTCATTTTGTTTTTTGCTTCTAACAAAAGAGGGAATGATTTTAATTATAATTCTACTAGAAAACTAATATGGCATGCAAGCATGTATGTGTTACTTCCCAGGATCTTTAGAAGTATTTAATGTTGAATTGCATTTTATAGGAATTGTTAACTCACTGAGCCTCACATGGCACAGCGCTGCAGCTATAAAGAGGAGGACATGTTGAAGTAGCACCATCGGCGTTAGCTTCCCCGTCGTCCTTGGCGTGGGAAAGATGTCACTCCCAAGTCCTCTTTGTATCGCTGCCAGGTATGGTACTAGGCTTCTACTTTTCTCCCTGCCCCTTCCTCCAAGGTTGATCATTTGCTATGCTTGCCTATGATGAAACCAAGACAAAAGACTAGGCTTATCATGTTCTTACGTGAGCCCCAAATGATCATCACATAAGAAGTATTTGGCCTTGATGTTTGAATATATAGGGACATGCTATCTTAAAATTAGTGTGGTTTTTCGACACCTTTGTGTAAAGGGTGGAGCATGTCCTACACAGTGCCTAATGAGCCATGTTTTTTTCCTCCTAGTAAAAATGCTCTATTTTCAAATGGCATCATACGGCGAAGCATGGGATCTGGATCAGGAATTGTAATGGTGCTTGGGACGGCATGTCTAGTGCTTGCGCGACCCTGCACTCTGGCTTCTGCTTGCAGCTTGGAGATGAACTGTGTATAGCTCGATTTAGTTTATAGGAGTGGATATTTATGGATGAACTGTGTATGCTAGCTTGATGGTGATACATGCTAATTTAACCATTGATTTTAGATTGAGAGTAACCAGTAAAGGATTATATTTGTGAAGTGTATTCTTCATGAGCCAAACAAATAAACTCGAGGGATACATGTGTATCTCATATCATCTTAAGGTTTAGTGGCTGAATTATAATTAGTTGCCATCATACCTAATACTCTTTTGCCCAATATGGTATGCAAGGATGATTCTCTGTACTCTGTAGTATGTCTTTGAATGCGTGAGCTATTGAATCGTAAAGCTGCACCATGTGTACTTATCATGTATTCACTGATGTAAAGCTGCACCGTTTTTTACAGGATAAGTTCAAGCCAAGTCTGACCTAATAGCTACCATCCCCTTCTACCCAAGGTTGAACATTCAGTGGCGGCATCGGAGGAGACAGCGTCGCGTGAAAGGATGGTACCTCAAGCCACACTTATCGCTTGTGATTCTTTCTTTTCTCTTACCACCAAGTTTGATCCTTCTGTTTTCATTCAGCCCCCTATCTGGACAAGCAAAAGTTGTGGCTGCCATGGATGCCGATGAGATTCTTGACCATGGTTCACCTGGATCTGTATCCTCCAATAACAAGATGCATCCACCTATCAAAGTTAGCCGAAAGCTATCAACTTGCTTTGTAAAAGGCTTGGGATTTTTCAAGTTTGTAGGAACCCTTTTTGAACAGACGAACTTTTTAGATAGTTGCTTGCAAGACCAAAAGAAAACATGTTGACAAATGAACCCGCTTATGCAGAATGCTTTGACGATATTCGTACAAAATACTTTGTCAGTGTGCTTGCTTGACTGGGTTAATAAAAGGAAATATGCAACTGTAAAGAAAATAAGCTATTGCCCATGTACAGATCAAGTGATTTTAGTCTCTGTTTCTAGAGAAGCCTAAGCCGAAAATAACTGGCCTTAAGTACTTCTCATTCATATGCATTCCCTACTCAGGGAATAACTGTCTTGCGTATGTGTGTGTAGTATGAAACTGTAACTCACTATAGTAATTAATAATTGGTTCCATTTTTTACTTTGATGTTGCGAATATAGGGAGGAGATATTGTGTTAGTCAATATCTCAAAGATGAACAAGGGGAAGATTTTTGAGTCATCTAAGGGATCAGAGGAAGGGCTAAAAACTGCTTAAGAATAGCCAGTGAGCATGTAGAAAAAGCATTTCACATCACAACATACCCTGCAAAAACAAGTTAGACGTCCTCTACTTTGTTGTTGCAAGTTTTACGTGGCTGCTACGGGTTTCTAGCAAGAATCGTTCTTACCTACGGCAAAAACCACAATGGTGAATTATCAAGTTTGTTGTTTTAACCTTCTTCAAGGACCGGCCGCAGTCAAATTCAAATCAACTAAAGTAGGAGAAACAGACACCCGCCAGCCACCTTTATGCAAAACTAGTTGCATGTCAGTCGGTGGAACCGGTCTCATGTACGTGGACATGTAAGGTTGGTCCGGGCCGCTTCATCCCACAATGCCGCCGAATCAAAATAAGACGTTGGTGGTAAGCAGTATGAACATCACCGCCCACAACTTCTTTGTGTTCTACTCGTGCATATCATCTACGCATAGACCTGGCTCATGATGCCACTGTTGGGAAACGTTGCATGGAAAACAAAAAAAAATCTACACACACGCAATGATCTATCCATGGAGATGCATAGCAACGAGGGGGAGAGTGTGTCTACGTACCCTCGTAGACCGTAAGCAGAAGCATTTAGTAATGCGGTTGATGTAGTCGAACTTCTTCGCGCTCCAACCGATCAAGTACCGAACGTACGACATCTCCGAGTTCTTCACACGTTCAGCTCGGTGACGTCCTCGCCTTCTTGATCCAGCAAGATGGGAGAAGTAGTGGATGAGTTCCGGCAGCACGACGACATGGTGACGGTGATGGTGAAGTGATCTCCGCAGGGCTTCGCCTAAGCACTACGAAAATATGACCGGGGGTGTAAACGGTGGAGGGGGGCGCCGCACACAGCTAAGACAATTGTCTAGGATGTGCTAGGCGCCCCCCTCCCACATATATATAGGTGGAGGGGAGAGGGGAGAGGCCAAGGGGCGCCCCAAGTAGGCCGAATCCTACTTGAGGTCTTTCCCCAAGTGGCGCCCCCCCCCCCTTCCATATTTGGAGTGCGGGAAAAGGCAGGGGAGGGTGGCGACCCTCCCTTTCTTTTATCCCATGAGAGGGAAAGGCAGGAGGGGCTAGTCCTCCCCCTTTTCCTTCCCTAGGGCTGGCCAGCCAAGGGAAGGGGCGCACCAGCCCCCTTGTGGGCTGGTCTGTCCCCTCCTTTGGCCCATATGGCCCATAACTTGCCGGGGGGGTGCCCGGAACCCCTTCCGGTGTCCAAATACTATCGTCCTATATATTAATCTTTACCTCTCAACCATTTCGAGATTCCTCGTCATATCCGTGATCTCATCCGGGACTCTGAACAACATTCGGTCACCAAAACATATAACTCATATAACACTATATATCGTCAACGAACGTTAAGCGTGCGGACCCTACGGGTTCGAGAACTATGTAGACATGACCGAGACACCTCTCCGGTCAATAACCAATAGCGGAACCTGGATGCCCATATTGGCTCCTACATATTCTACGAAGATCTTTATCGGTCGAACCGTTATGACAACATACGCAATTCCCTTTGTCCATCGGTATGTTACTTGCCCGAGATTCGATCGTCGGTATCTTCATACCTAGTTCAATCTCGTTACCGGCAAGGCTCTTTACTCGTTCCGTAATACATCACCTCGTGACTAACTCCTTAGTCTTTTGCTTGCAAGCTTATGATGTGTATTACCGAGAGGGCCCAGAGATACCTCTCCGATACTCGGAGTGACAAATCCTAATCTCGATCTATGCCAACTCAACAAACACCTTCGGAGATACCTGTAGAGCATCTTTATGATCACCCAGTTACGTTGTGACGTTTGATAGAACACAAGGTATTCCTCCGGTATCCGGGAGTTGCATAATCTCATAGTCGAAGGAATATGTATTTGACATGAAGAAAGCAATAGCAATAAAACTGAACGATCATAATGCTAAGCTAACGGATGGGTTTTGTCCATCACATCATTCTCCTAATGATGTGATCCCGTCATCAAATGACAACACATGTCTATGGTTAGGAAACCTTAACCATCTTTGATCAACGAGCTAGTCTAGTAGAGGCATACTAGGGACACGGTATTTTTTTATGTATTCACACATGTATTTAAGTTTCCAATCAATACAATTCTAGCATGAATAATAAACCTTTATCATGAATAAGGAAATATAAAATAACAACTTTATTATTGCCTCTAGGGCATATTTCCTTCAGCACTATGCCTTGCTTTTGGTATTTATGCTTTGTAGTAAAGTTGCAGGTCAGTTATATTGGGAACAACTATACCTTGCTTCTGGTATATCCTTAATCTGTATACTCTATGCTGAATTCAGTTATCTGGGCAGCAGATATATACCTTGCTTTTGGTATATCTTGAGTGTTTGTGATCTGTACAAAATACATTTAGCTTGACCGATTACTCTAATTCCTTTGGATGTACTAAATGCTTTGTTATATTGAAGTTTTAGATGTTCGGTCACTGTGCTGAGAGCATCTCTAGCAGACCCCTTATAAGTGGTCAAACCCTTATAATTATTGTGTTTTACAGTTTTGGTCAAAAAAGTGTGCAGAACAGAAACCGTAAAAGTGGTCCAACCCGTAAATTTTTTAAGGGCCACCAGAAATGCACACCCGAAACCCTTATGTTTGGAGGTTGGAAGGCCGAACCGAGGGGGACCCGTATACCGGTCAAACCTCGTCGGAGCAAACACGTCGCCGCGGAGTTTGCCGGAATCCGCCCTAAACTCGCCGGAATTCATCACCGCACACCGGAAAAGGCCGCTAGACGCTGCAAGCGATTGCCGCCGGTTCGAATTGGACGAGCTCGACATCGCCGCGGCCTCCCATGACCTCAGCCTGGCCGCCGGAACCCTCCCGACGCGGCAGGCAAAAGGGCAAAGTTCGGCCGGCGCGGCTGGCAATAGAGCAAGGCGCGGACGACGGAGGCAACGGGGCGTGGCCGGCGGGCGATGGGGCGCGGCCGACGGGCGACAGGGCACGGCCGACGGGTTTGGGCGCGGCCGGCTGGGGAAAGGGGTGGCAGCGGCCGGACTGGAGGAAGAAGCTCTTTATCCCAGTTTTACAGTGTCTATTCGGCCGTAGCTAAAATGAACCTTAAAATGCATTTTTTAACCCGTATCTCAATTTTACAGTTTGCGATTTTAAAGGGTCTGCTAGAAATGCTCTGAGCCAGGCACCGGTGCGCCAAGGCGCACTTCCCATCTACTAGTATGTTTAGGGATGGATGGGGGGCGAAATCCATGTAAACAGGCAAGAGGGCATAGCGCCCGCCACGCCCCGAGGCTGTTTGAGCGGTATAGCGCCCCTCCGAGACAGACATTCTTCGCAAGAAGCACGTGGACAAGAACGTCATTCCGACTTCATGGCTACCTACTACTCCAGTGCCAATGCAAAAACTGACTCTACAGGCACCATCGGCGAAACACATACATTCTCAACAAATCTTTTTTTTTTTTGCGAGGGATACAAAAAAAAGGTTGAATGACCAATCGATAGACAGTGGGATCGTATCAACGGCCTTCGTCGATGTGTGAGCTCAGGAACGGCGGCGAGGTGCCGGACGACGGCGAGTTGGGCCTCGGCGCCGAGCTCGGCTGCCCGCTGACGTCGGTGCTCATGTAGGTGGTGTTCCCGCCCGTCATCTGCCACTCGGTGATGTAGCTCGGCTTGGTCACCACGTCCGGCGCCTCGACGTCGCCCGTCAGCATCGCCACCACCCTCGACATGGAGGGACGCTGGTGGGGTGACCCTTGGGTACAGAGCAGCGCCACCTTCATGGCCCGGAGCACCTCCTCGCTGTCGAACTCTTCCAGCCTTGGGTCCACTACGTCCAGTGGATGGTTGTTCTCGTACAGTTCCCACACCTGAAAACATTCAGGCGAGGTTTTATTCAGGAAATCAGTTTACCCATTTCTTTACTTGTTGCAGCCTTGCAGGAGACTGTAGAGTTCCTCGGCGAGCTTACCCATTCGAAAATGTAAACCTTGTTCTCGTCCTCCGTGCTGTAGTTTGGTCTCCCAGCTAAAGTCTCCAATACCACGACGCCGAATGCAAACACATCGATCTTCTCTGTCATATGGCCTCTCATGGCGTACTCAGGTGCGAGATAACCACTTCAAGGAGACGACAAACGCCATCAGCATACATATGAAAATATTGCGTAGACATAGAGGTTGGCAAGGTGGAAAAGCACTTACAATGTACCAGCAACCTTCGTGCTGACATGTGTCTTCTGGTCATCATAAAGTTTAGCCAGCCCGAAATCCGAGATCTTAGGATTGAGATTGGCGTCAAGTAAGATATTGCTGGCCTTGATGTCCCTGTGCACAACACGGATGCTAGATTCTTCATGAAGATAGGACAGGCCTCTTGCAACGCCTAAGCATATCTCAAAACGCGTTGGCCAGTCTAGGCTTGACCCTCCTTTGCCTGCAAATGTAGATTTAAGTTTTTAGTTGTCTGTACTAAAAGCCTGAATCTGCAAATTTGTAGCTTCAGCAATCAAAAGAATTTGTACCAAACAGAGCATGGTCGAGGCTTCCATTCTCCAGGTACTCATAAACCAGCAGTGGCTTATTGCCCTCAAGGCAGCAACCATACAACTTCACGAGATTACGGTGTTGCACTCGAGATATAGTTTCAATCTCCGTTGCGAATTCCTTTTTCCCCTGATGAGATGCTTCAGACAGCTGCTTCACTGCCACAAACCTACCATCAGTTAACTTTCCCTGCAAAAAGGTGGCATTTTTCAACAATGAAAGTTTCAGGAACCACACTGTCAAACATCATTACCTCCAGGTACACTGAAATACCCCCCCCCCCCCTGCCCCCTCTCGTTTAGGTTCTTATCACAAGTTACTTCGCAAACACTTAATTTTTTTAAATAAAATTCAAAACAGTATGTACGGGATAAACCAACCTTATAGACCGACCCATATCCTCCTTGACCAAGAAGGTTATTAGGACTGAAATTATCAGTAGCTGACCTCAGTTCACCATAACTGAGGACATTAGGTCTTCCCACAATACTGTACAGCTCTGCAAGACATCACAGAAAGATATAACAAACTTACTTAAACTACTCCTTTGCTCAGTTAGAATACAATTTGGTCCTAGTGTATCCAATACCTTCTTGCTCCAACGATAGTTTTCTCCTTTTCTGTCTCCGCCTCCAAAGAAAGATTCCGGCAAGTACTACCAATCCTAAAACTGCTACACCAACTACAACTCCCGCAATCACACCTGTTTTACTACCATTCTTCTTTGCTGCAGCACTACGCACTGTAGGGGTGAAATCTGACAGAAAGTTCACTTGTTAGAAAAACGTGATGTCTACAGAATCAGTATATTTCAAATGAGGTTAAATGGAAAGTTGGACTATGCGTAAACTGGTTGGAATATACATCTTAATGTCAGGTTATACATGTATTAGGTATTTCAAACTTTATTACAGAAATCTATCCCCATACCTAGTATTCCTGAGTAGTTTGTTTAGCATATTTGATTTACTAGTTCTCTTGTGAATATTTGATTCCTGAGTAGTTTGTTTAGCATATTTAACCAATATTAATACAGTAGAGACAATAGACAGATTTGATATTTCTATCCAACTTCCCATTTAATTCGAAGAACATTGTCCAAAGACTCCAAACGCTTTAGTTTGAACAAAGCCTAACTAGATGTGTTTTCACTTTCCATGGTACTGAAAATAGAATGACGAGAACTTCTATAACAGCTACGAGTACAACAAGGGCTAAATGAAATACATACAGATCAACCCTCAGTTTCATATTGATGCTCTGGTATATCTGTGTTTTTATTTCAAGCTGCACAGGATTGCATTTAGCATAATTTAAAATTGGTCTATCCAAATTAACCTGGAGAATATATGGTAGATGGTATGAAAACAATTATTTCAAGTTAAGGGGAGTACTTGGTGTTGCACTCAAAGCTGATATTGCAGGCCCGTAGTAGCCTTGATCAGGAATGCAGCAAGTGCCCTTGCCGGCCCAGAAGAGATGAATCTCAAGAAAGTTCTTGGTGACCGGAACTGTGTACTGCTTCCTAACAGCAGTGTAAGATTTCCCGCCTGCCACCTTTCTTATGTCAAAGTTCTGCTCCTTACGCTCACCCTACACCAATAACAAGAAGAAAAATATGACTGGGTTATATAAGCTAAGAGTATTGTTTATCATTTATCAGCGAGAACCTACCTGGACATATATATCAAAAACCCTTCTCCCTCTGCTCTTCCAGGACTGAGCATCTGGGAAGGCAAACTCTGCAAATTGAAGCGTAACTGTGTAGTTTCCATTTTCAAGGCCAATACCATAGTATCTCAAGGATGATGGCGACATCCTTGCATTCCGGAACAGTTCCGTATCAAGTGTGTTCAGAAACTGGTGTGAGCTGTAGATTATAGAACTTCCATTTGACGCGTCCATGAATCTTCCAACGTTGCTAGCACCCCATGTGGGTTCTCCTGTAACATAATATGATGCAGCTCCAAGAGTGGCAGCATCAGGTTGATACACAGAATTATCTGAGCCTGATATGGGTCGATCACTACCACAGTCCACAGCAAATGAAGAAGCTGCAAGCAGGTTAAATTATTTAATACTGGTATGAGTTTAGTAAAACTGTGGTTGTGGTATATAGTTCCTCAAGTATGCATAGACTTAAAATTGCAAAAGGCAGAAATCTCACATTTAGGAGATCCAAGAAAGCAAGGTGTATTTCGCTGAAGGCAGTCCAACCCCGTAGGTAAGGCACTGCAAATGCAAAAAAATCAACATTTTGAATCCAAAATTCAAGCTGAGAGAACATAATAATTTACTTGAGGTGGGTATCATAATATGAACGAACCTGTTACTTGATATATCGGCTCCGAAATTATTTGCCACTAAATTCCTAAGTAAAATGAACAATAGGCAAAAATTAGAAAGGATTGTTCATGTTAGGAAAATATGCAACTTGTATTATCAGGAGGCTAAAGCCATCATATATACATGTACAGGGGGAGGCCAAAGGCCAGAATGCAAAAGGCCAAAGGCCACAATAAATATAACTCTAACAGTTCATACTTCATATCATATTCTTATTGATTGTTAGATATAGATTAAATAATAAGGAATAAATAATTGGCTTGGTTGTTAGATATAGCTTAAATAATAAGGGATAAACAATATGTTCAATTTTTTTTGGCTTGATTGCATGCTAGGCTGTAAGGTTAATAAGTCTCACTTCACAAATGAAGGAACCCAGGCATTTCAAATAATCTTATAATGCTTGTAAGATTGAAGTACCAAAATATCCTCTCATTTTTTCAGATTCATCAAATATATATGATGCTAGCTTATTTCCGTACACTACAAGCCTAAAAGTCAGCTCATGAGCCTAAGCTAGGCTAAACAGGCCCTGTTGGGCTGGATTTGGTCCGGCAAGTTAGTAGAAGTTTCAGAACATAGAACTTACAGTTGCGAATTTCTAGCCCAAGAAGGAACACTTCCTGTGAGCTGGTTGTAAGAAAAATCTCTGCAGAAAATTAATAGTGAAAGCAGCATTAGAAATCAAATAAACACATCCCTGCTTTTATTGTGCATATATGCTTGAACCACATTGACATACAAATTTTTAAGCATAGGTCCTACTGAGCTTGGAAGGCTTCCCGAAAGGCTATTGTTTCCGAGAAATCTGTCACAAAAGAATTTACAAACATTAGCAAGATGAATGATGAAAGTTTTCCTTTCAAAGAAATATGCATTGCAAGTTAAGATAGTCCATACAAGAAGCCGAGTGAATTCAGATTCAACAAGGTTTGTGGTACTTGGCCTGTTATATTGTTAAAACTCAAATCCCTACAATAAAAAAAAAGGATAAGGGGAGGATGTCAATAACAAATGTATAATTTATAGCTCTGCATTAATGTATCACACAAATGACACTTGGCTGTATTTTTCAGTCAAATAAAATGCTTACAATAAGCTTAAACTCGTGAACTTCGAAAAGTTTACTGAAAAAAGTGTATCGGATATCCTACAGTTCCTCAAAACCCTGCAGCGAAACATATTACATGTTTTAGTACAGAACAACTTGGTGAATTACATCAAATCGGACTGTAGTTTGAGGCATTTAGTGCATCACAAATTAAGCATACAGGGAGTTCAAAGATGTCATGTTACTGATGAATGCCAGCGAAGAAGAACTTCCGTTTAGTATATCACCGATTCGTCTGCACATAGAAATCGAATTTTTATTTGTCCTGCCGCTACTTTGATATTTTTAAGAATGATACTTGGCTGTTATCACAGAAATAGGCACTTACAGGTTTGTCAGTTGGACAAGATTGGACAGAGTCGCTGGGAGTGGACCTTGAAACGAATTTCCCTGAAACCTTCTACAGTTCCATAGTTCCAGTTAGTCATATAAAGCATCGTTTCTTTATATCCAAGTGTGCAAGATTGGCAGAGATAGCAATAAGGTTGTTCATGTAATAGCAAAATTCTCTAGGATCGTTGGAAGGGATGTTCTTTGGAAAAATCCACTTCCCCTTGATCTAGCTGTGTTGGTGCAACAGGACTGTAATGACTTGATTGTTACTCTGAAATGAAATTGCTATCTTTCCCATAATAATAAATAAATATATATATAAAGCATCATTTCTTCATGGATGCAGTAGCCTAGTAGTGAAAGAAGGGAGGTCTCTATTCTTTGGTAAATCCAAAGAAAGTAAATTTATTTAGGTACAACCGTACAAGTGATTTCTGAAGAAAAGACTGGTCTTGTAAAGTGAATCTTACTGATACCATCACCTGATCCGAAATTAGCAACCATCACAATTAACTATTTAGTGGGGGGAGGAAGATGTAATGTTTATCGATACTCATCTAACATCTGACTTTAAATGAGCTGTTTCTTAAGAGGCCTCAGATGGAGATTCAGCAGGGTAAAAAAACACTCTAGAAAAAAAATGCTATCCCTGGCACAGATCATAATGTACCATCCCATATTTATGTTTTGAACAAACTAACACTTGACTTGTAGATAACTACAGAAAATTGTACAAATATCCCTTTAAACTTCCTAGATAAAAATGTTCTTGAAACCGTGTAAGCAAAATATTTGGATTGCTTTTACTACTTAGTCTAAACAAATAATTACTATGACGGAGATCAGTGGCGATCTTACAAATCTGTTAGATTCCAGTTCCCAATATAATCTGGTATTTGCCCAGTAAAATCATTATCTGATGCCCACCTAAGCAAAGAGAAGACAATATTTTCATGAGACTGAATCATGTAAAGCATTAATAGTGACAATCCGTCAATTATAGCCATACAGTGTTTTCATTTTTGTTAGCTTGGAAAGCGATGATGGTAGTGGACCACTAAAGCCAGTACTGTCTATGTACCTGTAATTGAGAGATACAAAAACAATACACGTTAGACATGGAGCTAACTAGTCTAAGCGAAAAAACGCTTGAAGGAAAATGGGGTCTTCAGAATTAAATACATACAATTGCTCAAGTTTGGCCAGGTTCCCCAATTCCGAAGGAAGCGAGCCACTGAAATTGTTTGAGCTAACGCTCCTGAAATACAAAAAAACTTTACAAGTTAGACATGCAAAATTGACAACTTGCAATTTATATTCTAGGAAGCACGAATGCTATCACATAGCCCCCCTTCAAACCGAGCTTAACTCCAAGTCCTCAATACAAGAATTTTTTTCGCGAATACGCAAGCTGCGTATCTTTTCATTGATAGGAGGGGAATAAAAGCATGAGGTTACAACGCTTACAAGGCCACACAAGGCATGGTGTACAAGCGTAGGAGCAAACTAGAACAAGGGGTCTGCTCAGTCCTCAATACAAGAATACTACAACAAATTAAGATGTGATCTGTACTTTCACTAACAATTTTGGAGTTCTTTATTGAATCTTGGAAAACTTGAGGTTGTTGGCATATATTCTCAATTTAATGGCTCTTCATCTCATGATTTTTTTTTCCACAAAACAACTTATATTTATAGTTTTATAACTAAAACACAATAAAGTTGCATGATAAATAGTCATAAAAATAATGAAAAAAAGTATTTCTTACAGTGAGACAAGATCCGTAAGGTTCCCGAGCTCTTTTGGTAAAGGTCCAGATAACGCATTGATGCCAAAAGACCTTGTATGTTCAAAAGAGAAAATGTAAGATCAAATGAAAACATTGCAAAGTAATACCACCTTTATTGATCTCACTAAATCAGGATTAACGTTCTGAATCTCACATGTACTGCATACGAGTCAACTCTCCGATAAACGAGGGTAAAGTCCCTGTTAAGTAGTTTTGCGATAGATCCCTGAAACAACGTTGGAGCAGATACAAAAATAATTGAATTTGGTGTGAGACTGGAATATATTATACAGAAAAAGCAAAGCGAACCATTCCACGCTTCAACTACGCTGCTATATATGCCTATGCCCATCAAACCATTTGACGTGTGAAAGTTGAGAGTCCATACAAATTGGTCAAGGCCGTGAGGTTCCGCAGCTCCTCTGGTATGGGCCCGACTGCATCCAGCGCGTATATTTTCCTGCGTCACAGGCGTCCCGTCAGTCGTGGCGTTTCGTCGAGCACCCTGTGTGCGCGGGGGGACACAAGAGAGGGAGCGCCGGAGCACTTACAGCCTGGTGACGCGGCAGATGGAGGCGTTGCCGCCGGAGCACTCGCACTTGATGGCCGGGTTGAAGGGCGGGTTGTTGTCGATGTTGGTGTTGTCCGTGGCGGCGCCGGTGCAGGGGTCGCCGCTGATGTTCCATGACGACAGCGCCTTCTGGCCGAGCTTGGAGAACACCGCGTTCAGCGCCGCCGCTGCGAGACAGAAGCAAATGAGTAACCACACCGGTCAGTCGTTAAATCGCTGCTCGGCCGTCCGATCGGCCAGGCTCACGCGCATCCGACGGTCGAGAGGGCCATTTTTAAAATAAAATAAAATAAAAACAGGCAGACGAAAGTGGACGTGGTTTTTGACTTATCCGTGCCGACGAGGGAAAAGTCAAACGCCGAAATATCAGGCAGAGTCGTCGACGTGCCTCCATTGACTTTCCGATCAAACAGACGAGAGCTGGTTTCTTGGAAGAGCTGACAAGACCATCTAGTACACAGATGATGCGACTGATACTGCCCAGCAAAGGAACCCAGGGGAAATTAACCAGGAGAAGAAGGGACATGGCCCATGGGAGAGAGAGGTTGGCCAAACAGAGCAACACGGAGACGAATCATGGTGTGTTTTTTTTTTGATCAATCGGGCAGCAAAAGAAAAAAAAGCAATGGGGTCCCAGGAAGGATTTCTCTTGGAAGAGAGGAACCAAGAGCAGGAGAACTGGACGGTCTAGTCTACTCGAGCAAGATGGTTCAGAATTCAGGAACGAGCGGCGTACGTGAGCCTTTGGACTCAGGAGAAAGAGGGAATCAAGCTTGCTTACCGTCGCCTGGATCGGTCTGCTGAGCATGGGCGACCGCCGCGAGCACCAGCAGCGAGAGCGCGCCGCCATGGAGGAGCTGCCTCCGCCCCATCGCTCCCTGGCTCTCTGCGTGTCTGCCTGGTGCTCTAGCTTGGCCTTGCTCGGCCGCTTCTGACTCGCAATCAGAGAGCTGGTGAGTGACGAGGGCCGGGACAATAATAAGGAAGAAGATAAATAAAACCTGGCCCCGGAAAGGGACATGTGCGTGTTGGTGCTCCTGGACCTGGAGGCATGTAGTACACGACGGCGACGGGTACATGTAGCCTGCCCCGTACAGCGAAACAGTACCCACGACCAACAGGCGCGCGATATTAGTGCCATCATGGAAAAATCGGGTTTTTTATGCGCGCGCGGCCATTCCGGGCGCTGCAGCGGAGACGCAAAAAACGCGCGCGCGGCATAATTGGTTCAGCGCGCGGAGCGAAACGGCATCGCGCGCCGCTTATTTCGTGCGCCCGCTCGCACGCGCTGCACACTCAAGCACTCGCGCCGCGACTTCCACCCATATACCAGGCGCTGGCGCCGCCGCCCGCACCTTCCCATTTGCTCCAACGATCCGACGACGCTTCCCCGGCCTATCCCTGCGCCGCCGTTGGTTCCTTCACCTCCCTCTAGTCGCCGCTGCCCCTCGAGCGCGCCATTCGTCCGACGAACAGCGCCCGGCCGCCCACTGCCGCTCGGCGCCCACAAGGTGTTCGACAAAACGCTTGCAAGGTATTTGTTGCTTCAACTTCACATTTTGTACATGAATTTGGTGCATGTTGTTTGTAGTTCTTAGACTAGTTTCAATTCAATATTGTAGATGAGTTCGTCATATGATTCTTCCGACGAAGAATTTGATATTGAAGAGAAGGAGGACCTTGCAATGATCCTAGCTATGCACATCAATAAAAAGCCGAAGCACAGTGGTTTGGTTATGGGTCGTCAGAAAAATTGGAGGGATAAGATCGATGCCGACAATAGATTGATGAAGCACTATTTTGTGGATAATCCCGTATACCCCGAGTCGTACTTTCGACGCCGTTTTAGGATGAGCACCGAGTTGTTCAGGCGCATTGCAGAGAAACTGGCCAGTCATGATCAGGTTTTTCAACAAAGGAGGAATGCCGCCGGAGAACTCGGACATAATACATTTCAAAAGGTGACAGCCGCTTTGCGTATGTTGGCATACGGTATTCCGGCTGATCTAGTTGATGACCACTTGGCCATGGGTGAGAGTCAAGCCATCATGTGTGTCAAGCGCTTCGCAGTCAGAATTGTGCAAGTGTTTGGTCCGGAGTATTTGAGAGCTCCGAATGCTAAAGACGCCACAAGGCTTTTGGAGATGAACAAAGCTCGCAGATTTCCAGATATGCTTGGCTTAATAGATTGCATGCATTGGAGTTGGAAGAACTGTCCTAAGGCATGGAATGAACAATTCCACGACCAGAAAAAGAGTTCCGCTATAATCCTTAAAGCGGTGGCCGATCAAGAGACTTGGATTTGGCATGCTTTTTTGGAATGCCTGGATCTTTGAATGACATCAACGTTGTTAATCGGTCATCACTCATGAATAAGATTGCAAATGGTGAACTGCCACCGGTGCAGTTTGTAGTAAATGTCCATACATACAACTATGTCTACTACTTGCGGATGGCATCTATCCAAAGTGGCAAACATTTGTGAAGCCGTTGAAAAAACCGGAAGGTAAGAAAAATCTTGATTTCCACAATGCACAGGTGGCGGCTAGGAAAGATGTGGAGAGAACTTTTGGGATTTTGCAAGCCCAATTTTCTATTGTGAGAGGACCGGTTAGATTTTGGGTCAAAAGATCCTTTGGCACATCATGCACACTTGTATGATCATGCATAACATGATCATCAAGAATGAGCGTGGCCAAGATTTAGACTACCCTCAGTATGAGCTCTTGGGACATCCCGTGCAAGTGCGACGGAGGGCTGTGAGGGTGGCCCGATTTGTTGCCTCTTATCATGCCATTCGACGTGCCGAAACGCATGATGATCTACAGAAGGATCTAATCGAGGAGTAGTGGGCATGGAATGACAAACAAAACGCATGATGATTTGTATGTTTGATGTTGTACGTTTGATGTCGTATTATTGAACTATTTGTTGTATTGGAAGATAAACTATTTGTTTGAGTTGTAATAAAATTGAATTATTTATCGTTGATTTTTGTTCATGTGTTTGATCTTCTTGTTTTCGTTTGGAGTGTCATATGTTGTTTGTGTTGGGCGCGCGCTTTTTTTTACAGCGCCTGCTGGAACGGCTCGCGTGTGTTATATTTTGCAGTGGCCGCTGGAGCCACGCTGAGCTGCGCGTAAAAACTGGCTATTTCGGCACCATAAAGATTTTTTTAGCGCGTCGCACGCATGTTGGAGATGCTCTAGTCTTTCGCTTGTTTTGATTTGATGAGAAGCAGTGGAACGACTAATTGAAGGACCATTTGATCAATTGTAGATTAGAATACCTCGATCACGTGTGGGTCCGGTTATACAACGAACATAATCTCAGATGTCGGATTGGAATTGGATGGCTGCGGCGTGCAGAGACTGCAGCCGCCACCCCCACATGCGACGTGCGGCGCGATGATGCCCATCCACACGCGACCGTTGGTTGGTTGCGACGCGCGCAGGCCAAGCTGGACGGAGACCGACAGCTTTGACACTTCGCCGCGGAGCGCCGCAGAACGGGAAATGGTCTTCTCTTTGTTTATTTTATTTATTATTATTTATAATTTGGACTTATCCCTGTTTGATTTTCCCTCTTTCTTTCTAAGACGGGGAAAGATCATTTTTCAAAACAAAGAAAAGGACGGAGAAAGATCGAAACATGGTTGACTTCTTTTCAGCTTATATAAATGGGACGGGACAGGTGCATGCATCGTAGCGTATGGATGGACGATGTGGGAGTCGGGAGTGTGAACGGAGCGGTGCCATCACGACATCTTCAACGCCGACCCGCAAACCTCCCGCAATAGACTGTAAAATTCATCCAACGTCGATCTGTATCGGTCCGTGGAGCGATTCCGAACGCGATTTCTCCCGTAAACCGAAGACAAACATGGAGAGGTTTACGTGAGTCCGGACACGCGAAACGTTGCTCTTCGCCCGTGGCCCACCCAAAAGAAAGGCCGAGCCCGCGCTTTTGTAGCACCCCACACTGTTTCCACGCCAAAATTCTCCCACTATCTTCTTCCACTTCCCACCGCTCTCCGCCCAATTCCCGCTCTTTTCTCCCACCCTCTCCTCCCCGCCGCCGCCGACGCGTGGAACCGCCGGAGACCCTGTCGAAGATGAAGCCGGCGAAGGTGCCGGAGGATCTGAGCATCACGCTTGCCCGGAAGATCAGCTCGGGGACGTGGCAAAATCGACGTGTCAAAGCGAAGGCTGCAAAGGAGGAGAAGCTGAAGAAGTGTCTGGCCACCGGTGGCCCTGGTGGTGGCGATTGGTGTGGTAGGCGTGGCGTTCGGGGCGGTCGGCGAGGCCGTGGCGGACGCCGCCAGACGGGCGCGCCTTGAAGGAAATATGCCCTAGAGGCAATAATAAAGTTGTTATTTTATATTTTCTTATTCATGATAAATGTTTATTATTCATGCTAGAACTGTATTGATCGGAAACTTAAATACATGTGTGGATACATAAACAAATACTGTGTCCCTAGTAAGCCTCTACTAAGACTAGCTCGTTGATCAAAGATGGTTAAGGTTTCCTAACCATAGACATGTGTTGTCACTTGATAACGAGATCACATCATTAGGAGAATGATGTAATGGACAAGACCCATCCGTTAGCTTAGCATATGATTGTTCAGTTTATTGCTATTGTTTTCTTAATGTCAAATACATATTCCTTCGACTATGAGATCATGTAACTCCCGGATACCGGAGGAATACCTTATGTGCTATCAAACGTCATAACGTAACTGGGTGATCATAAAGATACTCTACAGGTATCTCCGAAGGTATCTATTGAGTTGGCATGGATCGAGATTAGGATTAGTCACTCCGTGTATCGGAGAGGTATCTCTGGGCCCTCTCGGTAATACACATCACAAGAAGCTTGCAAGCAAAATGACTAAAGAGTTAGTTATGAGATGATGTATTATGGAACGAGTAAAGAGACTTGCCGGTAACGAGATTGAACTAGGTATGAAGATACCGACGATCAAATCTCGGGCAAGTAACATACCGACAGACAAAGGGAATTACGTATGTTGTCATAACGGTTCGACCGATAAAGATCTTCGTAGAATATGTAGGAACCAATATGGGCATCCAGGTTCCGCTATTGGTTATTGACCGGAGAGGTGTCTCGGTCATGTCTACATAGTTCTCGAACCCGTAGGGTCCGCACGCTTAACGTTCATTGACGATATAGTGTTATATGAGTTATGTGATTTGGTGACCGAATGTTGTTCGGAGTCCCGGATGAGATCACGGACATGACGAGGAGCTCCAGAATGGTCCGGAGGTAAAGATTGATATATATAGGACGATGTTATTCGGACACCGGAAAGGTTCGGAGCGTATTGGGTAGTCATCGGATCACCGGAAGGGGTTCCGGGAAGCCCCGGAAGGTTAATGGGCCTTATGGGCCAAGAAGGGGGAACACACTAGCCCACAAGGGGCTGGCGCGCCCCTTCCCTTGGCCGCCGGCCCTAGGGATGGAAAGGAGGGAGGGCTAGCCCCTCTTTCCTTCCCTCCACCTAGGAGGAAGGAGGGGGGGGGGCACCTCCTCCTGCCTCCCCCCCCCCCCCGCGCCGCGCAGGCATACAAGGAAAGGGGGCGCTAGAGGGCAGGAGCCCAAGGGGGCCGGCCGGCCACCCTTGGGGCGCCTCCTGGTTGCCTCCCCTCCCCCCACTATATATATATGAGGGAGGGGGCGCCACACAAGAACCACGACAATCTCTTAGCCGTGTGCGGCGCCTCTCTCCACAGTTTCGTCCCTCGGTCATATTTTCGTAGTGCTTAGGCGAAGCCCTGCGGAGATAGCATCACCACCACCATCACCACACCGTCGTGCTGCCAGAACTCATCCACTACTTCGCCCGTCTTGCTGTATCAAGAAGGCGAGGACGTCACCGAGCTGAACGTGTGCTGAACGCGGAGGTGCCGTACGTTCGGTACTTGATCGGTTGGACCGCGAAGAAGTTCGACTACATCAACCGCGTTAATAAACGCTTCCGCTTACGGTCTACGAGGGTACATAGACACACTCTCCCCTCTTGTTGCTATGCATCTCCATGGATAGATCTTGCGTGTGCGTAGAATTTTTTTTGTTTTCCATGCAACGTTTCCCAACACGCCCACAGTACAGACGACGTCGTGGCCGGAGCCTTACAAGCCTCCGTACTACTACATCGCCAAGCAGCTCGCAAACCTGCCGGTACGGCTCCTTACATCGTCGATGTTAACGCGACGTCAATCTTCTCCGAGTATTCTTCACCGTCGCTCGTCCGGGCGAGGACGGCAGGCGGAGAGCAGATGGGTGCCTGCACGCTGTTTGCTGCAATGCCAAGAGCGGGAGAGCTAGCGTACAACACGGACAGGGAGATGCTTGATATCATCCAAGACAGAGGTGAGGGAGGTGGAGGGGGCTATGAGGACGGGCAGGTGGAAGACTTAGATCCCACCCATCCGGCAACTACCAGCAGTCCTACACCCAGACCGGCGATGGCACACAACAACAACAACAACATTGGGCCGTCAGAGAGCAGCATCCGGAAGGGGAGGAGGGGAGGAGGAGTAGGATGACAGCAACGATGATGATCCGGATGATACAGCCGGCGATCCTAAGAAGATGGGTAGAGGAGAAAGCTTCAACACGCGGGAGGACGAGCTGCTGCGCGACGCATGGTTGGCCACTAGCCTCAATTCGGTCCATCGCACGGAGCAAAAGGGCATAACCTTTTGGAGGAACATTCACATATTATTCCATGAACAGAAACATTTCGCGCCCTACTCTGACGCGTTGATCCGCAACCATGAGTGGAAGTCCCTGAACCATCGATGGTACACCATCCAAGAGGCCGTCTCCAAGTATTGCGGGCACTTGATACATCTCATCGCACGGTGGCCTAGCGGTGCACAAATCACTGAGCAAGTAAGTTGATCACTAACCGGATATGCTCCAGTTTTGTTGATCACTAGCCAGATATGCTTTTGTTTTGTTGATCACTAGACGGATATGCTTTTGTTTTGTTGATCACTAGTCGGACATGAATTATTTTGTTGCTCACTAGACGGATATGCTTTGTTTCACTTCGTAGCCTACTCGTGCTTGTGTGGTGTACAAGAAGTTTGAGAAGAAGTGCTTCGCCATCATGCATTGTTGGTTGAAGTTGAAATGGTAGCCGAAGTGGAACCTTTTTATTGCCAAGACCGCTGCCCAAGCCAACGAGGAAGAAACCGGTGACCCTACCGGCCCAGCCCAAGAACCACCGAAAAAGGTTAGAAGAAATCTGCGGGGCAAGAAGTGGGAGGAGGAGAGGGCGAAGCGAGAAGGTGCGGCGCCCAAGCTGACGGAGAGGTTTGGGAGATCTTGGTGAAGAAGGAAGAGGCATGCTTGAGGCACTCGGACATCAAGGAGGAGAGGAAAACAGAGAGGTTCAAGCAGTTGATGGAGGCGGCGTAGAAGAAGATCAAGCTCGAAGAGAGAAGGACCATGATCGAAGAGAGGAAGGCGGCGCTCGAGGAGAAGAAGGATGCGCCCGAGGAAAAGAGGGTGAAGATCGCCGCCAATGAGGAGGACACCATGATGTTTACCTTAAATATCAACTCTTTGGACGCCGACGCTAGAATTATCGTGCAATCCGTCCGCTACCAGATGCTGGAGCGGCAGAAAGATGAGTTGGCGGCGGCGAAAGATGAGGACACGGCGGAGGCGGAAGTGGACGCCGACGCAGAGGCTGCCTACGTGGCGGCGACGGCACCTCCTTGATCGGGAAGCATCTGATGACCCACAAGTATAGGGGATCTATCGTAGTCCTTTTGATAAGTAAGAGTGTCGAATCCAACGAGGAGCAGAAGGAAATGACAAGCGGTTTTTAGCAAGGTATTCTCTGCAAGCACTGAAATTATCGGTAATAGATAGTTTTGTGATAAGATAATTCATAATGGGTAACAAGTAACAAGTGTAACTAAGGTGCATCAAGGTGGCCCAATCCTTTTTGTAGCAAAGGACAAGCCTGGACAAACTCTTATATAAAGCAAAGCGCTCCCGAACATGGAAATTATTGTCAAGTTAGTTTTCATCATGCTCATATGATTCGCGTTCGTTACTTTGATAATTTGATATGTGGGTGGACCGGTGCTTGGGTGTTGTCCTTACTTGGACAAGCCTTCCACTTATGATTAACCCCTCTCGCAAGCATCCGCAACTACGAAAGAATAATTAAGATAAATCTAACCATAGCATGAAACATATGGATCCAAATCAGCCCCTTACGAAGCAACGCATAAACTAGGGTTTAAGCTTCTGTCACTCTAGCAACCCATCATCTACTTATTACTTCCCAGTGCCTTCCCCTAGGCCCAAACAATGGTGAAGTGTCATGTAGTCGACGTTCACATAACACCACTAGAGGAAAGACAACATACATCTCATCAAAATATCGAACGAATACAAAATTCACATGATTACTTATAACAAGACTTCTCCCATGTCCTCAGGAACAAACGTAACTACTCACAAAGCATATTCATGTTCATAATCAGAGGAGTAATAAATATCATTAAGGATCTGAACATATGATCTTCCACCGAATAAATCAACTAGCATCAACTACAAGGAGTAATCAACACTACTAGCAACCCACAGGTACCAATCTGAGGTTTTGAGACAAAGATCGGATACAAGAGATGAACTAGGGTTTGAGAGGAGATGGTGTTGGTGAAGATGTTGATGGAGATTGACCCCCCACTACTGTAGGATGCTGCTAACGTGACACTACGATCAGAGACCCTTTGACGAAACTGTGTGCGATGCATTAATCACAAACGGTGATGTAAAATAACCGTAAAAAAAGATGCAAAATGTTTGCGATGAAGGATACTCAAACACGGTTCAGATTTTAGTTGTGCGATGAGGGGCATACGGTTCAGTTCAATGAACTATTTGCGATGAGGCAGAACAAAAGAAACGGGCAGCCAGATGAAGGCGTGTGCGATATACAGCATACAGTTCACTCGGATAAATTGTTTGTGATGAGGCAGAACAACAGAAATGGGCAGCCAGATGAAGGTGTGTGCGATATACGGCATACAGTTCACTCGGATGAACTATTTGCGTTGAGCCAAGAGAACATAAACGGTTCAACTTAACAAGATGTGTGTGATACGCGGCAAACAGGTCTGTAATCGGAAACGTGTGGGAAGACCGATAACAACACAGACGATTCCTGTTAACAAGCCGTGTGTGTTGTGAGCAAACGATTGCTGGTATACAATTGTCAGTGATTGCTGAAATCATCACCGACGGGTTCCATTGTTTAGTCCGTGTGCGATGTGATTTGGTCTGTCTACAGAGCATCAACATATATACTTAAAAAGACAGCATTGCAAAACCAAATTAAGCATACAATTACACAAGTGACTACACACATAACATTTCCACACACCAAAGTAAGCAATTACATGCATACTAAACTAGGAGAAACGAGGATCTAATCATCTACTTATTGTTCCGACGACGCTTGCCATTGCTCTACTTTCGGCTGGATCCCTGGCCGTTTTGGGGAAGAAGGCACTTCCTCATGTCAACGATCCACCTGTACATGTCGTAGCTCTTGTACGCCTCCTTGGCCTCGTACACGATGTGAGCTTTGTCGAGTTTCTCCATCCAAGCCGAGTGCCAGGCACACTTGTCCTTGTTGCAGGAATCCTTCATGTCTCTGTAGTAGGGGCCAATGATGGCCTCGGCAAGGTGAACCAGTGAGTCCTTCTCATGCTCCTTGCTGCCCCAGATCTTGTATTGGTCCTGGATGTCGACAAGATTCTGGCAGGCGATGCCCGAATTCTTGAGCACCTTTACATCATTGGTGAGGTCCACCGTAGCGAACATGTAGTGGGGGCTGTTGACAAACCTGACGAAACGCTCGCAAGGCCTTGTGGCCAGGCAGTAGTGGTAGACGAGGACGTGGTTACGCATGCACATCTGGGCGACAGTGACCTTGGGACGAGACCCGGCACGAGCGCGGGTGTACTCGAGGTCGAACTCGACCACCTTGTACTTCTCCTCGGCAAGCAACAGCTCCATGATGTGGATGGAGTGCTCCACCCAGACCGGGTTTTTGGTGTACACCACCGAGAGCTCTGTGAACCTTCTGTGGGTGTCCACCATGGCATGCATGGTGAACTGCTTCTCGTCGTCCGCAGCCGCTCGAAGCGCCATTGGAGCCGCGCAAGATACCCTCTAAGAATTTGTCGTGGTGGGTGTGCTTCTTGCAATGGTGGGGCGCGTTCAAAATGTTGAAGAGACACAAGGGTTAAATGGCCGCTGTAATAAATGGGGGCCAGCCATCCTGTAATCGTCACGTCTTGTCACCGCGCTCATAGCAGAGGATTCCAGTGCACGCTTGACAACACCGCACCGCACGCGTTTCATTTGACCACGCGTGGGCTCGAAGAGGCGCCAAATGTATCATCGGTGAGCCTGTTCCCACGCTACCGCGCAGTTTACCATGCAAGCTTCCCGCCCGGCTAGTTTGGCCACGCGTCGGCTAGAAGAGGGGCAAATCATGGGCGTTTATTGGCAAAAAGCTTTGTAAAAATGAAGTGTGTGGAATGACTTCGGTCATAAGTTTACCCGTGGGTGATGAGATCAAAGTTACACAGAAGGGTGATGATGGACACTCGAGTGCGATAATTAATTCAGCGCTCTACAAGGCACACGGTTGAAGAAACCAACTGTGTGCAATAATGTCGAAGATCGCAGTCGAGTTAGCTGTACAGATCGTGTGCTATGAGATCGACAAGGTAAACATATTCGAGAATGGTTAATAAAATCTAAGTCCATTGTATATTAAGGTCAACATAGTGCTACCAATATACGAGTCTCATACGATGCCATTACAATGATTGTACCACAAAAGCTCAAAATATTACAAGGTTCAAATTCCAGAGTTATATGGCTCAAATTCGAAGATTACAAGGTTCAAACTGATATTAGAAATGAAATTTAGCTCATCAGCTGCAAACGCTCGCCCTGATCCGCTGAACATGGATATCAGAGAGGTTCAAACTAATATTACCACTTCTAAGTCTGGTTTCGAAACCTCATAATTTTTGCAAAGGGGTCAGCCACTAAGAAGTCATGTATGGGGTTGACATGATGACTTCCGATTACTCTGTCATCTGAAGTTCCAAAATGAAATTCAGCATTTTCGGAGCCTATTCCATTCTGCCGCAGCTGCCGGCGCTGATCAACAAACCATTTATTTTTGTGAAATAAATGTAGGGCAAACCTCATTACCTTCAGCACCCTTGCTCTGACAATAAAGAACCTGGCGAATATAATCTCCAGTAAGGTCCCTCGGTAGGAGTTCAAAGTAATTTCTGAGAGATGCAGATCTAGGCATTCGACGTGATTGTTATATTGTATCACATTTTCCACCACCGGGCCTAATCTTATCTGCAAAAGAAGAAAACGTGTTAGTGCCTACATGCAGTTTTGAACACTACTACAAGCCTATTTGGTTTGCAGGATTTGTAAAATGCACTAACATGCCATCTTCGATCCAACATGATTAACATGGGCATTTGATTACAATCTAGAAAAATGTAGCCTTCTTCACAAGAGGTTGGAGTGGATGAAAAGTTCCCTAAGAAAACTAGTACAGATGAATCCAAAGGAGAAATGCTTATGGATTGTAACCATATGGATCAAGCAACCAATATGGGGGGGGCATGTATGTATTGAAATCCTCCAAAAAATCCTTTAAAAATCATAGTACATTGTCATTGTAAACTTGGAAAAATGTGTCACAAATTGAACTCCCTTATGGTTAGCATTTAACAGGAAAGGAACATCACCTCAATATATAGCTTCTCCAGGCACGGAAAGCATCTCAGGAAACTGACAACTTGCTTGAGGTTGGGGCCGGTAGATTCTAGTGCCAAGACCTTCACTGTGCGCAGTTTCGGGGTCAAGCTTGCCGGAATCATTTTCTGGATGACAGACAAACATACATCTTCAAAATTAGAAATAATGTTAATTTCTAGAAGGAGAGGTGGAAGGCGGCTGTTGTACCTGAACGGGTGTGGATCCAATAACAAGTTCGGAGTATTTGTCAGACGAGTAGCCCACCACTATCAATTTCGGCGCAGAAATGACATTGATTCTTGTTGGACCTTCTTGATCAACTACAAGAAATCTCTCAATTGAAGGTATATCCTCAATGACCATACTGTGGTACACATCTTGTGATGTCTTCTTGCCGCACCAACAACACACATAAATAGTCCGGAGAGTCATGGAGGTGATGTGGAAGCTACTCAACCCATTGATTTCCTGAAGACGAAGGTACTCGAGTGCAGTACAGCCACGGAGCAGGCGCTCCATGTCACCATTTGGGAGGCAGACGGCGACGAGCTCGAGGTGCTTCAGTCGTGGTAGAATAAGAGTGGGCGCATCATTAGGGGGGGGGGAATGGCAGTTCCTGAACTTGGCGACGCACAGCGTGGGTGCGAGGTGGAGCGCGGACGTTGGCAGTGAGCGCATATGCCCATCATCAAAAGTGAGCTCCTCGAGCTGATCTAGGGCGGGGGATTGGAACCAGTCGTCAAGCTTAGCTCGGTCCTTGCCGTTGGAACGGAACTTGCCCATTCTAAGGCCTCTGGTTGGGCCAGGGTGACTGCCGAGGATCTTGGAGAACGCATCCAAGCTTTTGCGATAGCCATGGCAGAGCTCGTGGGTGTCGATGAGGTCGAGAGGGGTGGAGTTCCATAGGGGGCGCCACCACCGGGAAAGGACGGTTGTCCGCACCCCATATTTGATTGGGAGAAGGGAGATGATGGCTGTCAACATATCCTCGGGGAGGCTGCTGATGAAGTCTAGGCCTGCTGGAGTCGCTTGCGGTTCTTGCTTGCCCCGCCTCCGCTTGTTGGCAGCCCCGTTCTTCACCTCCGGAGTCTCCTTGTCAGCGGCGCTTTCTGATAGAAGTGGGAGTACAGGGAATATTTAGTAAAACAGGGCAATAGAAAAGTGTATTGGTAACTAGAAGTTAGTAGGTAGGAATATAGTAAGAAAATGGAATAACAATTGGTTGCTTAAATACTACACAATTCATTTGATATTGCTGGGTAAGTCAACATGCAGATACTTGAAAAGAAAACTTACTTCGAACAAAGTCTGGATGGATGATATCATCGGGGAAGTTAGCACATATCTCATGACCAGGCTCTTTTATGTGCAGTGCAATTTTAGTGCCAGCTTTTAGTACATAAAACCTAGAAATTTCTTTCCAAAGGCCAGTGCCAAAATAGGAGTCACCACGTTCATCAAGTCTTATAGTAGCAATGATTGTAAATCCATGGTTTGTGTTCAGTATGACATCCGTGCAGTCTTGATTTATGTAAAGGGAAAGATTGTGCACTACAGATTCTGTTGATAGCAAGGGACGCGCTGCAGAAAATGGTAGGATTGTTAAAGAAAATATGGTAACATGCAAATATGGGCCCAAATTGAAAGAACTGTACAACAGTTGAAATCGAAGGACAAAAATCTATAATTAAACAGATAGGGTAAACATGATGTCATGGAAATATGAGAGTAATCGAAAGAACAATACATCATGAATTTGCCTAATATAGAAAGAAGAGGAAAAAATTCCCTTTGACGTATATGGTGCATGTGGCACCTTTTATCCAAATGTAGCAATATTTAGTATATGTTCAGGAAAGTAGGCCATGCCAACCGATTTAGGGCGAGATTGAACATACCGCGCGCATCCTCAAGTCATCTTGTATGGTGAGATGGAACTCCATGGATGTCTGGCAGAGGCCGCAAAGTCCTGATGTGTCCGCGCATTGTACACTCTATGAATGAAAGAAAAAACCCTCAAATCAGCTCAAATAAAAATGAATTCACGGCGATTTCGGCCGGGTGATTAAAGGAGGCAGATGAACTGGGATAAGAGATGAGATAATATCTCATTAAATTAGCTACCTTGTTGTCCATGAGAAAAAACCCTCAGTACGGCAGATTCCCCAACCGGGCGGAGCTGGGTCGACCGCGAGCAGCGTCGAGAAAGTCGATGGCGATAGGTGGCGGCAAGCGGAAGTGGCGAAATGCGGTGGGGTTTGCCGGCAGCCTGGCGGCGCCGGCAGGCGTCGAGCTAAGTGGTTGCCGCCGCGATAGGCGGTGCCATGCATAGACGCGGAGGAGCTTGTGCAGGTGTGAATGAGGACCGGAGGGGGTGGTGGGCGGGGTGAGGGTGAGGGTTTTTGTGACGTGGGGATGGTGAGGGTTTTCTTTTTTCTTTTTTGAATTGGGTGGTGAGGGTTTTCTGACCCACAAAGAGTTTCGGAGGCAGCGGTTTGCTAGAGCCAACCGTGTGTGATTGACGTAACAGGCAAAATTAAAAGTCATTGCACACGGTTCCAATTTTGGGAACCGTGTGTGATTGACGTACTACCTCCGTCCTGGTTTATTGATCCCCTTTATAATTTGTACCAAATTTTGACCAAATATTTAACTACCAAATGTTTATGCATGTTGATACGTCTCCAACGTATCTATAATTTTTGATTGTTCCATGCTGTTATATTATCATTCTTGGATGTTTTACAATCATTTTATAGCAACTCTATATCATTTTTTGGGACTAACCTATTGACATAGTGCCCAGTGCCAGTTGTTGTTTTTTTGCTTGTTTTTTACTTCGCAGGAAATCAATACCAAACGGAGTCCAAACGCAGCGAAACTTTTTGGTGATTTTTTCTGGACCAGAAGACACAAGTTGGGCCAAGAAAGTACCAGAGGGGAGCACAACCCACCAGGGCGCGCCTGGGGGCCTAGGCGCGCCCAGGTGGGTTGTGCCCACCTCGACCGCCTCCCGCACCGCCTCTTTGCTCTATAAATACTCCAATATTCCAGAAACCCTAGGGGAGTCGACGAAAATCAATTCCAGGCACCGCAAGTTCCAGAAACCATAGATCCAATCTAGACACCATCACGGAGGGGTTCATCATCCTCATTGGTGCCTCTCCGATGATGCGTGAGTAGTTCATTGTAGACCTACGGGTCCGTAGGTAGTATCTAGATGGCTTCCTCTCTCTCTTTTGATTCTCAATACAATGGTCTCTTGGAGATCTATTTGATGTAACTCTTTTTGTGGTATGTTTGTTGGGATCCGATGAACTTTGAGTTTATGATCAAATGTATGTTTTTATCCAAAAAAGTTATTTGAGTCTTTTGATCTCTTATATGCATGATTACTTATAGCCTCGTATTTCTTCTTCAAATCTTTGGTTTAGTTAGGCCAACTAGATCGATTTTTCTTGCCACGGGAAGAGGTGCTTTGTGATGGGTTCAATCTTACGGTGCTTGATCCCAGTGACAGAAGGGGAACCGACACGTATGTATCGTTGCTATTAAGGATAACAAGATGGGGTCTATTTCTACATAAATAGATCTTGTCTACATCATGTCATCATTCTTATTTCATTACTCCGTCTCTCCATGAACTTAATACACTAGATTCATGCTGGATAGCGGTCGATGTGTGGAGTAATAGTAGTAGATGCAGGCAGGAGTCGGTCTACTAATCTTGGACGTGATGCCTATATAATGATCATTGCCTAGATATCGTCATAATTATTTGAAGTTCTATCAATTGCCCAACAGTAATTTGTTTACCCACCGTATGCTATTTTTCTCGAGAGAAGCCACTAGTGAAATCTACGGCCCCGGGTCTATTTTCTCATCATATATTTTCAGATCTATTTTGCTATTTGCCTTTTTATTTATTTGCTACTTTTATTTTCAGATCTATATTTCTAAAAACCCAAAAATACTTTATTGCACTTTATTTTATTCGTGATCTATTTATCCAATCTACTACAATTTATCTCCCGTCCACTTGCCAATTTCTGGCGCGGTTACCCGAAAGGGATTGACAACCCCTTTAACACATCGGGTTGCAAGTATTTGTTCTTTGTGTGCATGTGCTGTTTACGTAGTGTTGCTTGGTTCTCCTACTGGTTCTATAACCTTGGTCTCATCACTGAGGGAGATACCTACCGTTGATGTGCTGCATCATCCCTTCCTCTTTGGGGAAATACCGACGTAGTTCAAGCAAACATCAAAAGGAATTTCTGGCGCCGTTGCCGGGGAGACATCATCAACATCTACCAGGTTCCTAATCACAAATCTCATCTCCTTGCAATTTACATTATTTGCCATTTGCCTCTCGTTTTCATCTCCCCCACTTCACAAAAAATTGCCGTTTTATTTGCCCTCTTTTTCTTTCGCCTTTTTCTCGTCAGATCTCATGTTTGCTTGTGTTGCCATGTGCCTTCTATTTGCTTGCATCTTCGCTTCCTAAAAATCTATTGTTATGGATCCTCATCCACTTGCTAATCTTTTCAAAAGATCCAATTATGATGAACCAATTGCTAGTGAATTGAGTTCACTAGATTATCTTTATGAAGTTTTGCTTGAGATTTATGAATCTGATAATTGTGATGAAGTGTTAAATGAAGGAATTTATAAAGTGGTTCATGATAGCTCCTTGAATGAAAAGCATGATTGCAATGATGTTATTATAAATTCTATTAATGTTAATTATGCTAATAATATGCAAAACCCCAAGCTTGGGGATGCTAATTTTGATATGTCCACTACTTATTGCAATGATCATGATTGGGGTGATTCTTCTTATGATCTTGAAAATTTATTTAGGCCTCATGATGAATATGTTATTGATAATAATGTTTGCAATAATATTGAAAGTGGGTTTGGAAGAGTGTCAACTTTAGGTAAAAATAATCCCACATATTTGGAGAGTGTTCAATCTTATGAAATTTTTGATAAAAGTGGGCTTGGAGAGGTCATGGCTTTATTTGATGATAATCCCACTATTTTGGAAGAGTGTCAACTTTGTATGCATGTGGATCATGTAGAGAATATGTTATGTGATAGCGTTATTGTTGAGTTTGAATATGATCCCACATGTAGTTATTATGAGAGAGGGAAATATGGTTGTAGAAATTTTCATGTTACTAAATTACCTCTCTTCATGTTGAGATTGCTATTGTTTTCTTCCATGCATATGCTAGATCTTGCTTGTCTTGCTAATTTGTTTTCCTATAAAATTCCTATGCATCGGAAATATGTTAGACTTAAATATGTTTGTCTCATGTTTTATGATGCTCTCTTTGTGTTTTCATTATTATCTTTCATGTGAGCATCAATAAAATCTTATGCCTAGCTAGGGGCATAAAACGATAGCGCTTGTTGGGAGGCAACCCAATGAATAAAATTTATTTTCATCTTTTTCTTTCTGTTCTTGAGTGTTTGCACAATTATGCTACTGTTATGATTGTGTTTTTTGTGTTTTAATTAGTGTTTGTGCCAAGTAAAGCCTTTAGGATAGCCTTGGTGATAGTTGATTTGATCTTGTTGGAAAACAGAAACTTTTGTGTCCAGTAAAACAATTTTGAAAATTCACAGAAGAGACGAAACATTCTGAATTTTTTACACAAGATTGATATACAAATTTCATCTGTTGTCCTAGTTATTCAGAATTTTTGGAGTTACAGAAGTATGAGAACAATTCGCATCTTTACAGACTGTTCTGTTTTTTTACAGATTCTGTTTTCTTTGCATTGTGTGCTTTGATGAATCTATGGTTTGTATTGGAGGTTATAAGCCATGGTAAAGTTAGAATACAGTGGATATAATGCAATAACAAAATTTGAATGGGTTTTCTATAGTACTTAAAGTAAAGATTGGTTTTCTTATACTAACGGATCTCACGAAGGTTTTGTTGAGTTTTGTGTGATTGAAGTTTTCAAGTTTTGGGTGAGATTACGATGGATGAAGGAATAAGGAGTAAGAAGAGCCTAAGCTTGGGGATGCCCCATGGCACCCCAAGCCATTATCCAAAGAGAAGCAAGCAACTAAGCTTGGGTATGCCCGAGTGGCATCCCCTCTTTCTTCTAACGACCATCGGTATTTTACTTGGAGCTATATTTTTATTCGTCACATATCATGAGTTTTGCTTGGAGCGTCTTGTATGATATGAGTCTTTGCTTGTTTTGCTTTTTATTTTTAGTCATGAATCCTTGTTGGACACACCTATTTGAGAGAGCCAAAATTATGCTATGACTTGTTAGAATTGCTCTCTATGCTTCACTTAAATCTTTATGAGCTATGGAATTGATCTAGTGCTTCACTTATATCTTTTTGAGCACGGTGTGCTTAGTATTTTTGAAGAAAAACTCTCATGCTTCACTTAGATTTATTTGAGAGTTAGTAAATTTTTAGAAATTCTCTCTTGCTTCACTTAAATTATTTTATGCTCTATTTTATGCTCATATGCTTCACTTAGATTTTATGCTCATATGCTTCACTTAGATTTTATGCTCTATTTTGTGGCTGATATATTTCCATGCTAGATGTGTTATTCTCAAGATGAGTATTTATTCACTTGTCATTGCACGGGAGTACGGCAAAGGTATTAGGGATGCCCAGTCCCGAAATGAAAAATGAATTTACTTTATGTTGTCAAATAATAAATTCCTTGGAAAGTGTTGGTATGGAAGGCACCCATGGATACGGCTAGCCATGGAAAGTGAAAGTATGGTTGAAAAAGGAATACACTTTATTTTCTGTTTGGGATCCGCCTATGATATATCTAGCATGGAAAGTATTGGGAACTACTCGATCATTTTCGTTGACAGGAAAAGCATGCCACCCAAAATGTTTTATCTCTACTTTTTTCGCTTTGAGCTCTGGCACCTCTACAAATCCCTACTTCCCTCTGCGAAGAGCCTTTCTTTTACTTTATGCAATTTTTATTTTATTTTGAGTCTCCATCTTCTCTTATAAAGCACCAACTAAGGGGCACTATGATCGTACTTGAGCATTGGGTGTAGCTAATATGCGAGTGTGTTTCATGATTAGATCAATGATTGAGCATAATGGGCTAGGGATAACTTGCTTTAGTGTTGATATTTTGAAAGACATGGTTGCTTGTTGACATGCTTGAGTATTGAAATCTTCATGTCAAAACTAGACTATTGCTTTGAATCATATAAAAGTCCAAATGTCCATGCTACAATGAAAGGAATATGTGATGAACATGTTAGGCAGCATTCCACATCAAAAATTCTGTTTTTATCATTTACCTACTCGAGGACGAGCAGGAATTAAGCTTGGGGATGCTGATACGTCTCCAATGTATCTATAATTTTTTATTATTCTATGCTGTTATATTACCATTGTTGGATGTTTTAGAATCATTTTATAGCAACTTTATATCATTTTTTGGGACTAACCTATTGACATAGTGCCCAGTGCCAGTTGCTGTTTTTTTGCTTGTTTTTTACTTCACAAGAAATCAATACCAAACGGAGTCCAAACGCAGCAAAACTTTTTGGTGTTTTTTTCTAGACCAGAAGACACAAGTTGGGCCAAGAAAGTACCTAAGGGGGGCTCCGAGGGGAGCACAACCCACCAGGGCACGCCTAGGGGCCCAGGCGCGCCCAGGTGGGTTGTGCCCTCCTCGGCCGCCTCCCGCACCCCCTCTTTGCTCTATAAATACCCCAATATTCCAGAAACCCTAGGGGAGTCGACGAAAATCAATTCCAGCCGCCGCAAGTTCCAGAAACCACAGATCCAATCTAGACACCGTCACGGAGGGGTTCATCATCCTCATTGGTGCCTCTCCGATGATGCGTGAGTAGTTCATTGTAGACCTACGGGTCCGTAGGTAGTAGCTAGATGGCTTCCTCTCTCTCTTTTGATTCTCAATACAATGGTCTCTTGGAGATCTATTTGATGTAACTCTTTTTGTGGTGTGTTTGTTGGGATCCGATGAACTTTGAGTTTATGATCAGATGTATGTTTTTATCCAAAAAAGTTATTTGAGTCTTTTGATCTCTTATATGCATGATTACTTATAGCCTCGTATTTCTTCTTCGAATCTTTGGTTTAGTTAGGCCAACTAGATCGATTTTTCTTGCCATGGGAAGAGGTGCTTTGTGATGGGTTCGATTTTACGGTGCTTTGATCCCAGTGACAGAAGGGGAACCAACACGTATGTATCGTTGCTATTAAGGATAACAAGATGGGGTCTATTTCTACATAAATAGATCTTGTCTACATCATGTCATCGTTCTTATTGCATTACTCCGTTTCTCCATGAACTTTATACACTAGATGCATGCTGGATAGCGGTCGATGTGTGGAGTAATAGTAGTAGATGCAGGCAGGAGTCGGTCTACTAATCTTGGATGTGATGCCTATATAATGATCATTGCCTGGATATCGTCATAATTATTTGAAGTTCTATCAATTGCCCTACAGTAATTTGTTTACCCACCGTATGCTATTTTTCTCGAGAGAAGCCACTAGTGAAATCTACGACCCCCGGGTCTATTTTCTCATCATATATTTTTAGATCTATTTTGCTATTTGCCTTTTTATTTAGTTGCCACTTTTATTTTCAGATCTATATTTCTAAAAACCCAAAAATATTTTGCTGCACTTTATTTTATTCGCGATCTATTTATCCAATCTACTACAATTTATTTCCCGTCCACTTGCCAATTTCTGGCGCGGTTACCCGAAAGGGATTGACAACCCCTTTAACACGTCGGGTTGCAAGTATTTGTTCTTTGTGTGCAGGTGATGTTTACGTAGTGTTGCTTGGTTCTCCTACTGGTTCGATAACCTTGGTCTCATCACTGAGGGAAATACCTACCGTTGCTGTGCTGCATCATCCCTTCCTCTTTGGGGAAATACCGACCTAGTTCAAGAAAACATCACATGTCACCAAAAATTATATCATTGAACCCTATGTTCGAATACACATCCAACGATATAATTTTTGCTGACCTGCACTAACATTTTGTCAGTTAAATCTTTGGTCAAAATTTAACATAAATTACAAAGGGGACGAATAAACCAGGACGGAGGTAGATTCCATCAACCGAACTGATTGCATCCATATCCCACATTTAGACATAAGTAAACATAGATTAAACATACTCAGACATAGATAATAAGCGTACACAAGCATAGTTCAACCATAAGTACATAGTTTAACCGTCATTAAGACACTACATAGCCATACATAGTTCGATCCCACATCTCATCTCATCTGCCGACACGATCCTGAAGCTTCTCCAGGTACTCGGCGTACGCGCCGTGCGCCACCCTGCGAGAATACTTCTGCTTGAAGGAGCCAATGACCCGTCCTCTTGCATGCGCCAGAACACTTTGATATGCGTCATGAAGCCTGTGGTTGCAAAATGGGCATCGATAGCCGCCGTCCCAGGTCCTAATACACCTGTTATGCATTCCCGCATAAAGCTCCCTCAGGATTTGCCTCTTGTACCTTCTCTGGCCATCTTCATCCTCGCTGTCCACATCGTCAGACATCACCTATACAAATAGTAAAAAAATGTGGTGTCAAATTAATGTTTACAAACTAATCTCTAGCGAACATTTGGTAGTTGCCAAAATTTGGCATCAAATCAATGTTTACATGCCGTGAAGTAGGATTAGGAATTTATGGCTATTTTTTTATACATATCCAGAGATTATGGTTCGATTTTTAAGCACAATCGTCTATGTACAGACCAATCTTGAAGAAAATAATGGCACAAACATATATGTAGGTAATTCAAAATCAATTGTCAAGTCCTGGCTAGGAATTATTAGCACGAACACTAACCATAGTCGGATTACTAGCAGAAATCATTTGCACAGATGAAACAACTAATCACTTGTACCATTCAAACAATCAATACACTACACGGATCTAACGAAACTTACTCAGATTTCATGGATTGGGAGAACATAACCATAGGATTTCTATTCCAAAAAGGGGGAGGCAGGAGTAACCAGAGAAACCCTAGGATCTATTTGACACATAAATGGGTATAGATGACTAACCAGTTGTCCGTCGTCGCCGGAGTGGTCGCCGGAGTCGTCGCCGGGGTCGTCGCCCGAGTCATCACCAGAGTCGGTGTGGACCTCCGCCTCCGGCTGTGGAAGCTCGATGTCGTCGACGACATCAGGGTGTAGCGATACCTCACCGGCGGTGACGGCAACCTCTGTCTCCATCTCCACGCCATGCTCCGGTGCTTCAGCAGCCCCGGCGTCGCAACTCCCTCCGATGGGGCGCTTCGGCGGCATCCTCATACACTGACGACTTTGAGAACTGAGAACGGCGTCGAGGATGCAAGCGGAGAGAGAGGATTGTGTGTGTGGCGAGGATCGGGGGTGCGGCCGCTCGGGCGCGCCATTAATATGGAGTAGTGGGAGAGAGGCGGGCAGCGGTCAAACCGCTGCCTCGCCTCCCGATGAGCCTGCGCACCGGACTGCTAGCATGCCTACCGTCGTTTCACACAGCTACTCGCACGCCTCCCGATGACACTATGCAGCGAGCACGCCTCCCGTCAATTCACACACCTGCAAGCACGCCTCCCGGCCTGCCTGCGCAGCGGACTGCTCGCATGCGTCCCGTCAACTCACGCCTGCTCGCACGGCACACGTGTCGCGTGGCGGCACATATATTGTTTTTCTATTTGGATGATTAATGCTGCCGCTTTATTGCTTAGTCGAAGCATCGCATGTATCCATTGTTGGTCTAACGCTCACGGTTCGAATAAATAATCCATTTGGGATATTGGTTCCCAATTATTAATAATCTCCCGTTTGTAAGAAGATAAAGATTACATAAAAAATAATCTCAAATTTGACAAAAAAAGTACAATGCCACTTTGTATTGGTGTCCATATGACAACACGATAAGTTTCATGAATTTCAAATAAGTTTTGGATGTACTAGAATTTAAAAATCATGATTCTCAATGTTTAAAATTTCTTGCACGGGGAGTAAACATGCACCCAGTGAGACACATGTGTTTTTGTAATCCATTTAGGTGCACTGTCACGTGTGCATGTAGCTCAAATTTGATTTTTGCACATTATACCCCTAGAAAATCAATCGATGTACTAAAATGTCTTAATGATCTCTGTTTTTTTTCAAAATTAAAACGTCCCTCCTTTGGTAACATATGTTCACCGCGGGATAATTTAACATGCATCGTAGTTGCGGTGGATTCACGGTGTGTGTGTGTGTGTGTGTGTGTGTGTGTGTGTGTGTGCGTCTGGGGGGTGGTGGGTGGCTCGCAGTACACTACAAGTCATAAGCCATCGTGTGGGTTGGCCGTTTTGTGAGGCAGGTGCCACCTTAGAGTCGTGAATTCATTATTTAAAACATTACACAACCCTTTCATACATACATGTTTTGGCCACATGCAGTCGATGGTTGTCCTACACGACATTCGATACCCGCGTTTGACGCTTTCTGTGGGTCCGCGAGGTCGTCGTCCATCACTTTGACGAACAGCCGGTAGTGAGGTTAATTTGACCAGCAAGGTAGAATCTTTTTTGTTTGTGTTATGGTGGGAGTATATATATAGTACGCGTCGAAGAGGTGGGAGGGGACTTGCATATATACTATACGTACGCGTCCGTGAACAAGTACACCTCACTCAGTGTCGGGACTTTTCGGTTTCTGAGGCACGTGCCACATCAAAGTTTTGAAATTGGCTATTCAAACATCACACAACACCTCTTTGGGCCACATGCATGCAGGCGGTGGTTATCCTAGGACACTCACGTGTGACGCTTCCATCTATGGGCCCACGAGGCCATCATCGATGCATGCACCACTTTGACCTACATCGGGAGAGGTTAATTAATTTCCCCATCAAGGAGGATTCTTTTTGGGTTGTATTACGGTAGGAGCATATAGTATGTGTCGAAGAGGGGGAAGGGGACCATCATATGTAGTACGCTTCATGAACCTCGCTCTGTGTGGGGACTTTACGGTTTTCGAGGCATGTGCCACATGAAAGTTGTGCATTTTGGGTATTCAACATATGTTTGGCCCATATGCAAAGTGATGGTGGTTGTCCTCTCGCACCCACTTAAGTGGTTATCAGCGATATCGATGCTTTCCATCTGTGGGCCCGCTTGGTCCATCACTACTTTGCCTGACAACAAGAGAGGTTAATTTGACTTAGGAGGGGATTATTTTTTTTGTTTGTAATACGGTATATATAGGTCATGCTCTGGGATGACATGATACAGTTTGAGCACACACATGCATGTGTACGCATGAATCCCTCCCATCGAGTTGAAGTGGCTAGTATACCACGACACGTCATAAACCGATCTCGCTCTTTGTGGGGACTGTACGATTTTCGGCGCACGCGCCACATCAATGTTGTGAAATGGTATTCAAACATGCATGCACGCATCACCTCCATACATATGCATGCACTGGTACGCGTCGGTGCTATACAAACAGTTTTTAACCCCTTTCCGCGACGGCATTTGGAATCGTCGCCAATTGAGTGTGGGCGATAGGGGGGGCCTTCCCACACAACCCAGAAACCGTCAGGGATAGGCCCTCCTGGCACACAGACTGGGGCAAAATGAGCTCGTGTGCGATCGGGCGAGGCATAAAAACCCAATCGTTTCCGTTCGTATGTACATCCCACACGGTGAATCCCAGAAAAATATTTCCGTTTGTATGTATATCACACACAGTCAATCCAAGGAATACGTTTCCGTTCTTATGTACATCCCACACAGTCAATCCAGGGAAAACGTTTTCGTTCGTATGTACATCCCACACAGTCAATCCAGGGAAAACATTTCCGTTCGAATGTACATCCCACACAGTCAATCCAGGGAAAACGTTTCCGTTCGTATGTACATCCCACACAGGTTTATGTATAGGCTCGTGTGTGATAGGTGTAACTATCACACACGCTCTACCTTGGTTAACCGTTTGCTTTTATCAACTACATCACACACGATTTGATGAAGGAAACTGTGTGGCATTGGGCTATCCATCACAAACGCTTTTACTGCTAGAACCATTTGCAAAGTTCCATGACACATTTAGCAGGTTTATTAGTTTACAATTAATAATTCTAGTACTACGCAAATTCACATTTCATATTGAACAGCTGTTTGCCAATTTCATATCAGGCACGTAAATATATTTTAACATCACAGTACGATAGCTACCTGAAAACAACACAGTACAGCATATAGCTAGTTCAACTTCATAAGAACAATATTAGAACAATATATTCATTTCCCTAATCGAGATCATCCAGGCTCGTCTTATCCACCTCTGCTTTCAGTTCAGTAAGAACCTGTTTTGCACTGGCCAACTAGGAAAGTGCCTCCTCCTTCGCCAACACCATCTTAGCAAAGTCTGATTTAAAAAATCTGAGCTCATTCTCCACCTTCCTCTTTTTATCCTGCATCTTCAAATATTCTTTAGCGTTGACAACACTTTCTCTAAGCCTACCTCTGTTCTCTTCCTCATACATGCTCCAGAGCTTTGCTAGGCACATCTTTAAACACTGTGGCCACTCTTGATCAACCCACTCCAAGTAAGAACACTTCCGTTCATCCTATAATATTTAAAACTAGATCAGTAACAATTGTAGGGGAGATGGGTTTATAGCAACATAGAAAATCACCAATACTTATTTTGAAAAACTGAAGAAACAGGTTAATTATGACATATCTTCTCAAAAATATCAATGTGCAAATGAATTAATTGCTACTGAGACAACAACCAAATTTTGAAACATCAGAAGCAATAATTAACTACAACAACGCTACAAGTTCGTACTCATGTACTATAAATAACAAATTGAACATTTTATGAGGAAGGTAAATGTAACTGCAATAGCATAGCGACAGTGTTTGGATGACAGCAAATTGATACTAACAGGTGTGTACATGCACAAATTTAGTAACATAGAACTAATAGCACTAAGGCCGTCCACTATGTATGCCAAAACTGGTGTAAAGACAACTGTTGCTACATCTCGCACCGGTGCCCTGCACTGGCGAGCCGATGCAGCAGAAAAAAATCAGGGACCCGGACTCTCGAGCACCTAGTTGCTCCGATGCCCAGTTCCTTCGTGCCATAAAGATTTAGTATTTTACTGCTTGGCTGCTCGGATGTGTGGACCAAAGTTGGCTGCACAAACTGCTGAAGCAGTGCCAAATAATTTTCTAATGGCACCGCTGATGAGATGGCAACATTTTTAGATACTAGGTACAAACTGTGACATTGTCTTAGGATGCGTTTGGTTGAAGGTGTGGTATGAATGGGTTGGGACCGTGACAGTGTCTGAATCACATCTAACAAATGATTTGTAACAACGAAAGAGGGTCTAACCTTCTCTGCACATGCCAGAAACTTCCTCCCACTGTCCACAGATTCAAACGCAAATAGCTTCACGCATGGAGATTGATGGTGACAACAAGCAGACAGATCTTCAGCCACCCCGCTCCATTCGTTGCAACTGATGGTCCTAGGGAGCTACAAGAGGAAGAAATGACTCAAATCGACCGCCGTGTAAAAATCCTTCATTCCAAGTCATAGCCCGAGAGAGAGAAGAGAGGCATACCCGGGTGCTGAAGGAGTCGTCGTCGGAGGAGGAACCGCTGGAGAGGTCTTTGAAGAAGACCATGGCGACCCCGGCGGTAGGATGCGAGACGGCGAGAGCGAGGAAGCAAGCGAGGAAGCGGCTATAGCTTAGGAAGGAAGGAAGGAAGGAGAAAACAGGGGAAATGTGACTTGTGGTCTGGGAGAACAGGGTGTGGGCAAGGGGGAGGGCTAGATATTTCGGTGGTAGGCCAAAAATTTCGAAATGTGGAGGGAAACTTTGCGCGCGGTGCCGCCGGACACCATTCACTTTGAACGATTGTGTGCATCGCAAATGATTCTTCTGCTTTACGCGCATGGGATGAGTTTGATAATTCAAAATTTGGTGGAAATTTCCTCGGGTACGTCATTGCATAATTTAACATCGCTTGCTAATTTGGGAACACAAAAGAGCGTACAGCACACAGACCACACTTACTGAATCGAGCAATTTTAGTAATTAAACAGAGCCAGTTGACCTAAACATTGCTCTAACAAAAGACCAGCATTAAAAACAAAGCCTAAGTACGCATAATTTTAACAAATCCGCCGCCGCGCCGGCCTATGCATCGCCGGTGTGAGATGAGACGTTGATGACTTGTCCTGGCGACATGCCGCCGTTGGTGGACTCCGCGTCCCCCCTGCTGAAGTCGACCACATCCTCGTCCTCGTCCTTGTCCTCGGCGCCTCCCTCAAGGTTGTAGTACTCGTAGTAGTGGCTGCGCCAGAGCTCGCGTTGGTACTCCACCGCCGATTCCTCGACGGACAGACTCTTCTCTACCTCAACCTCGGCCACGCGCAACTCCTCCTCCCGGCGCTCCTTAATCTCCGCCGCCTCCTGCATCTCCAGCTCCCGCTCGGCGATCTCATGAGGAAGCAGGTGCTCCATGGCCACCGCCGCCTTTTCGGACGTGGGTTGCATGCTGGATTCCGAGGTGGCCTGGAATATCTTGGCGTGTGCGTCCTCGATCTTGGTGTGGATGGCCTCGACCCGGGCCAGGGCGACGTCGGCGACACGGACGGCAGCTCGAGCGCTCTCGGCGTTTGCAGCCGCCGTTGCAGCAGCAGCTGCAGCCGTCTCGGCTGCTGCAGCTGCCCTGTCGGCTGTCGCAGATGCCCTCTCAGCGGATGCGGATGCGCTTAATGCGGATGCGGTGGCACTCTCGGCGTAGGCGGCCGCGCTCTCGGCGCAGGCGGCGGCGCTCTGGGAGGACGCGGCCATCGTACGGGCCTTCACGAAGCGTTTCCACAGCGTCATCTTTGCAAGAAGGGGGTGCAGGAATGGGGATCGGGATTCGTGGATTCGGGGGTTGCCGGCACTGGAGCAGACGAGCCGGCGAAGCTTAAGGAGGAAGACTTAAATAGACCTAGAAATTTTCATCGCAAACGATTCCTACAAAAAAACTGTTTGTGATGTTGTGGATATTTTTTATTAGCTGTGAAAGACGAATTTGGAGTAAAGTGGCAACAGATGGTGTTTTAAATGTACGAGAAAATTTGTAGTACTAATACAACTGTCATGTCAAATTTTGGAAAATTTCAGGAGTCATTTAACCTTTTAAGACATTTAAGTGATTTTCTAGCCATTTAATGACCGTAATTTAAATTTGAACTACATGTACATGCAACAGCTAACCATAACGGTTTGAAAAGTCATATTTAGTGTACTTGTGTGCGATTTAATTTCATGTGCAGCAAATTGGAAGGAATTTTTAAACATATTGGTCTAACGGCTATGACACAATTAAGCATGGAGTGCCATGGCATTTAAATTCCAAAAAATTAAAAAAAGATCAGAAACACATGAAACTTTGCTTGATGCAATGTCATGCCACCAAGATGATGTGGTAAAAAATTTGGCATGTTTGACGAAAGTTTGGACACACACCCCTCACAAACCGAAGCAACTCACTAGAAAGCTCGTGGTTCTGAGAGGGAACAATGCATGTTTGATGACGAACGGGGATAGCTTCCCCTTACGGCCTTCAAATTTTTTCTACATTTAACATGCACTAATACAACTGTCATGTGAAAATTTGGAAAATTTCAGGGGTCATTTGACCTTTTAAAGACATTTAAGTGATTTTCTAGCCATTTAATGACCGTAATTCAAATTTGAACTACATGTACATGCAACAGCTAACCATAACGGTTTGAAAAATCATATTTGTGTACTTGTGTGCAAGTTAATTCCATGTGCAGTAAATTAGAAGGAATTTTCAAACATATTGGTCTCACGGCATGGACACATGCATGGAGTGCCATGGCATTTTAATTCCAAAAAATGAAAAAATGATCAGAAAAACATGAAACCTTGCTTGATGTAATGTCATGCCACCAAGATGATGTGGTAAAAAATATGGCCTGTTTGACGAAAGTTTGGACACACACCCCTCACAAACCAGAGAAACTCACTAGAAGGCTCGTGGTTCCGAGAGGGAACAATGCATGTTTGATGACGAACGGGAGATAGCTTCCTCTTACGGCCTTCAAATTTTTTTCTACGTTTAATGTGCACTAATACAACTGTCGTGAAAATTTGGAAAATTTCAGGGGTCATTTGACCTTTTAAAGACATTTAAGTGATTTTCTAGCCATTTAATGACCGTAATTCAAATTTGAACTACATCTACATGCAACGGCTAACCATAACGGTTTGAAAATTCATATTTGTGTACTTGTGTGCGAGTTAATTCCATGTGCAGTAAATTAGAAGGAATTTTCAAACATATTGGTCTCACGGCATGGACACATGCATGGAGTGCCATGGCATTTTAATTCCAAAAAATTAAAAAATGATCAGAAAAACGTGAAACCTTGCTTGATGTAATGTCATGCCACCAAGATGATGTAGTAAAAAATATGGCCTGTTTGACGAAAGTTTGGACACACACCCCTCACAAACCGGAGCAACTCACTAGAAGGCTCGTGGTTCCGAGAGGGAACAATGCATGTTTGATGACAAACGGGAGATAGCTTCCTCTTACGGCCTTCAAATTTTTTCTACGTTTAACATGCACTAATACAACTATCATGTGAAAAATTGGAAAATTTCAGGGGTCATTTGACCTTTTAAAGACATTTAAGTGATTTTCTAGCCATTTAATGACCGTAATTCAAATTTGAACTACATCTACATGCAACGGCTAACCATAACGGTTTGAAAAATCATATTTTTGTGTACTTGTGTGCGAGTTAAAAAATCATCAGACGATGTAAATATATGGTGTTCAAAAAAGAAAATGTAAAGATGTGGCAAGACAACCGGCCCCCACATGATTGGCACTCTATTTCGCGCCTCGAGGTTTGGAAGGTGAGTGGCGGGGGTTATTAATCAGACACGGTTCT
>CM022298.1:571266180-571292235 GCA_011799875.1 Thinopyrum elongatum | reverse complement strand
TTCCATTTGAGGAGTTCTTCCAGTTTTTCAATCAAAAGGCCCTCGATAAAATAATCGTCACTTGCTACTGCCTGTAAGTACTACTTCTGTAATTAAGTCTCTATATATAGCTCAGCTCTTTCATTGCATGTATATATAATTATCCTCACTATATTATGCAGATTGAATATCGTCGAATGCAGAAAAGCACAAATCTATGATATTGGGTTCATTAACACAAATCTCATAGATGAATGGACGGTTAAATATAATGCCAAAGAAACCGAGGCCAACTTGCTACAATCGTTGCTTCGAAATCAAAACAAAGATAAAATACTCTTTCCTTACAACTTCAAGTGAGTGTTACTGTCTTGTGCATATTCGGTTTCCCTTATTACTCGAGGTTATAGTAATGTAATTGATGAGTTATGCATGCGTGCGCAGCTTCCACTTTATTCTCCTAGAGATTAAGCTTGAGCAGGGACTAGTAACCATCTTAGACTCGAGACGAAAAGATCCCAAGGAGTATGCGGCCATGACTAAAATGCTCGAGAAGTAAGTTCAATCGATCGTTATCGCACCATATCGGCAACTTTGTTCATTTCCTGATATCAAGTAATTGTTTTCTTTGTCTGGCAGGGTTTGGAAAGAGTTCACCGCTAAAGCTCTGGGACTGCCGGGGGAGCTCCGATTTACACACCCGGAAGTAAGTACTACTAGCTAGTTCCGCGCATCTCCCATTGATTCTAGCTAGTTTCATCAATACCATTTAGCATGCTTGCTTATCAGTTTGATTGACCTCTATTTCTTGTAAAGTGGTTGTGGCAGGAAGGCGGGACTGATTTTTGTGGATACTACATTTGCGAGTTCATCCACCACACGACCTGTGAGCGGGGCTACTCTGAAAAACAATATGAAGTGCGTAAGCAATAATATTCACAATTTTATTTTATTACCATCATTTGTATTGAGGTTCATTCATATATATGTATTGATCACCTTCTTCAAATTAGATGTGGCAGATGCGGGATGAACTCCTACCACAAGATCGCATAAAAGCAATTCAAGAGGAATTGGCGGGATTCTTTCTTTACCACGTCATCAATAAAGCCGGAGAATATCATGTGGAACTTGACATCAGATGTTAGGGATTGTAAGAGATCTTATATTGTATATATGTAGCTAGTAGCGTCGGATAGATATACTAAAACTTGTTGTTCGACCAATCTCTCGGAGAAGGAGGAGGTCGATCACTTCTCTCTGTATATATATGTTCATGACGATCTTGTATACTTAATGGTTTCCTTCATATCCTTACTAGCTAGCGTGTCGCGAGTTCTCTCTATACGTATAGTACGTATCGTCGACCAAGCACAGAGATAAGAGAGGTCACTTCTCTCTATTACCTAGCTAACACAATATATGAAACCCCTAAACGAACCCTACAAAACCCCCAAACTTCAGGCCCGCTTGCACGTCGCCGCCTCGGTCCACCTCCTCCGCAGCTACTAAGCCCCAGAGGGACCTCGTGCGTCCTCCACACGGTGAGCACCGCCGCTCCTGCCTCCCACTGAGTACGGCTTCCTCTTAGCATCCCTCTCGTGAGCTGCCCGCTCGCCACCGCCATGGCCGCCGCAAGCGAGCCATTCGTGCTCCCGGCACACGACGCGGCCACGGCGCGCTTTAGGGGATCTAGCGTCGGGTGCGGAACCCCAGCGACCCCCCCCTAACCACTTCCGCCGCATCATTTCGACGAATGGACGAACTCCGGCGCCGCGTCGCTCGTCACCGCCGTCACACACGGGTCACTCCGCAACCTCCGTCATCCCATCGGATGCGCCTGCACTAGCTCTCCAAAGCCTACACGCCTCCAAACGGCGCTCTGTACTGCAATTCCGGCCATCGCCGCCGTTGTTATGTCATCAACGGCGCGCGCGCGCCAACGTTAAGGCTGGTGGGACCCACCTGAAAGGTATTAGCGCTAACCGACGCCTAAAGTTCACCTGAATCGGCCCCACCGTCTCTACTTAACCACTGTTAAAATTAGTCCTAATAGGTAGACTAGAGATGACATGTGGGCCCAGTGTGGTTTGGGTACTGTTTTTAAATGGATATAAGTTTAATTAACACTAACAGACAATGACGTAGTGGGGCCCATGACTAGTCAAAACTGCTGACTGGGCAGCCCCCAAATCATTACTGGTGGGCCCCAGTTGGAACTGGTCAAACTGTCAGCCGACGCTGACGCCATGCTTGCATCATGCTGACGTCATATGCCTTTTCTGGAAATATCTGCTAATTTAAATAATTCAGGAAAATAGCTAAAACTTGATAAAATTCGTAGAAATAAACCGTAGCGGACTCGAAAAAACTTTACTGAAGGTGTGATCAGAACGACAAGTCGAATATGATCGGGTCCTATTTCCAGTCGGAACCCGTCGTAGGAGAACCCGCAACTTTAACTTTCCATCCAAAACAGGTAAGATAATAGGATATTAACCGGTGTTAATAAATCCAACGCTAATCCTAAAATGATAAAATGACTAGATGCATCTTTATGGCAACCCTTAACTGAATTCATAGGCATGGAAGCCCTTGTATTGCCTTGTTGCTGGTATTTATTGTTTCTTCCCCCTCTTATCTCTCGTAGGACCCCGACGTAGACGTAGCTCCGAGACGACGCAGCTCCGGGGCTCGACCCCCCCCCTACGATAGACGATCAGACCCTTACCGCCGAGCTCCAGGCAAGCACCCCCCCCTTTGAGCATTCCGGGAGATCCCCACTCTCTTCTCTCTATGCTTGCATTCGAAGTTACGTGCTGCTGTTATCTATGTGCTGCATAGCTTGTTTATTGTAACCGGCTATTGGACTGCATCCTTATCCAAACTGTTTAGTATAGGTTGGGTAGAGAACCAGCAGACAGAGACCCACTTACCCCCGACTGCCCCGCTGGATCATCAGAAGACCCCGATCAACGGGGATCGAAGACAGGCCCAGGGCACCGCACATCACTTTCCCCTTAGTTCTCGACACTACTGGTGACATCAAGTGCGAGGGTGATGACCTCGTAAGAGCACTTCTGATGATAACCTGTAGGTTAGTAAACGCCGTGGTCAGCGGGGAGGGTGATTCCTCCTACACAACACCCGATAATGATACCCTCGCGAAAACTCCTCAAGCGTGGAACATAGAGGGCTATTCATCCTCGTTCAACTTGGAGTTTACGTCAGATGGAAATGCCAACCGAGGTGATGCCTCGGATTCCTTCTTTGATATGGTAGCCCACACGGAAGCTTTACATTACTGTGATAATGCATTATTCTGGATAAAGACGGCGGCCATGAGGGTACCCGAGCGAGCTTAATTGCAAAGTGAATGTGGAGAAGGGTTTGACCTGGATGGTGCCGAGGAGTTGAACACGAGGCGTGGCCGGGTATTCTTAGCTGCCGGCAAGTCCTCGAGGACGGGGCGACGGGGTCACAGGTCACATCTTTCGTGAGTCTCTGCCTTCGATTACCGCACTACAACACACTAACGGTTTGTATATTTGATCCGAGGGGCCTCAGGCTGATAGCAATAACAATAATGCGGGATAGTATGGGCGTTCTGCGTCGTATACATCAGCCGAAGAGTAATTGACGTCAGTAGAGCGGCGGCACGCCGAGTTGGACTGGGAACGCAACCGAGTTGTATAAGGGGTTGCTTAGTCTGCTCTCGGTTGCCCGTAACGTGCAGGAGGTCTCGGGGCGATGGCCAAGACCCCTGGGGCATGAGTTTAGGTTTAGTCCGGCATTGCTAACCTTCTCTAAGCCTAGGTCGGGTTGCGGGTACTCGTTTGGCCGAGCAGGGCATGACCAACAAACTGTGTCCGGCCCGGAGTTAGCGAGTTGTGGTGGGTAAGTTGGTGCACCCTGCAGGGAAGAACTAATCTATCGAGAGCTTGTTCTACGGTCGGTAACGGACACTCGGAGTTGTATCCCAGATCGGCTACAACTAGAAACTTGTGGACCTTGAGATGAAATGGATAGTATGGCTCTGGGAGTCTTTCTCGCAGGGGAGTCGAGGAAAGGATCTCTGGCGAGGTTGAAACATATACTACCTTTTACATTATGTTAATCTGTACTCTTCTAATTGATGCACGGACCGATGGAAGATTGATTGAAGAATGCTAGTCTTCGATAGGACTAGGCCGTCCTCTCTATTCATGGCATTTTGCAGACAGTCCCATATACAGCCCCCTTGGAAAAAAAAAAAATGTTTTGATATGTAGTGTAGATCCTTGCTTGCTGAGTACCCGGAGGAGTACTCTCTTTGATTTACTTCTTTTTCTACCCATATCAAGTTCGCAGCCCAGATGATGGAGCCCCTGAGATAGCTGACCCCGTCGACGACTACGGTACTATTTCCTCCCTCCCGGCGAGTTATCTACTACGAGGAGACGTACAGTACGGACCAGGAGTAGGATTCGGAGGGTCCTAGGCAGACGCCTACGCCTTTCGATCTGTAATATTTCTATTTTGCCCCGCCTTCTTAAAGGCCTATCTGTAACTGTTAGACTGTACCCAGATATCTGACACTTGTATGCCACGGGGGAGGGGCTAGTATTCGAGCCCTCGAGGCCCCTGGCTGTAATATAAAGCTTGTATACTTTCCTTTATATTTCTAGGTTTGTGTTGTGATATAGTCAAGTGAGTTCCTTAGGCTTGCTCGTGTGTATTTGCAGTATGGTTAGTGCACGATTAAGCGGGGTCGTCACAGGTTGGTATCAGAGCCGACTGCCTGTAGGAAACCCCCCGACTTTTCCAATCTCCTTGGCCGAAGTTGAGTCTAGACGTCCAAAAAACGGTTTTATAACTGAGGCGGTGTGGATTACGAGGCACGTCGCAACTGGGTGGTATTAGGATCTTTTATTCCTCGTCCTTTACTCTGGGACTCCGTCTCTCTTCTTTCGGTTTAAAGATTTGGCTAACTCCAACACTAGGTTCTCGAACCACTTTCTCCCGGAGAGCCCCCCTCATTCCGAAGATGGCGTTGTCATATCAGAAGACTTCTGAAGATAACTCCTCGATGTTTCCCGAGATACCTGTGCCCACTTTTTGACAGTTTCCTGACCACGATAACTCGATGGAGACTACTAACACTCATGTTCTATAGTCATTTCAGTTAACTCTCGTGTTTCACCGAATATCGAATACTATCCGACATTTCGAAAAAATTCTTGAACCTACTGCCTTGCAGTTTCATTTCCGCCTGAAAACATCTACGAATAAATTCCTCATACTACACGGGGTCGTCCATACCCAGGTATCAAGTACTTTCCCAGACCATATTGAATTGCTATTTGATCTCCCGAAAATCCGCTGCAACTATGACTCTTGAAATTCTCGCCTGCTGTCTTATGGTACTTCCCTATGTCTATAATCTCCGTTGGAAATCTCTTGTCATTTACCATTGTGAGCCCCTTGATTCAATATGCTACGAATACTCGCAATCATAGTGTTTCCTATTAATCATTCTCCGGCCTCTGACGTAATTCGGATTGAGCTGGTTCTCGCCATCTATTCTATTAAATACTCATCTTTTTTATCAATAGTTATGCCTATGATTCCAATTTTGAAATAGTAAACCTTGCATTTAAAGTGCGGCTTATTCAGAGTTTCATTGAAACCCGATGCCTTTGCAGTCTTCTCTTTTGGTTGAGTACCCGATACTCCCCTCAGATTCCTTTGCAACCATGCCTGATTTTTTTCCTTTTTGTGGATTATTACTCCGGACAATGTGCCTTCATTTCATCCTTGTGAGATTCTTCAGCGTTACAATGCCTCGACAATGTGGATCATGTTAATCTTTTCATCCAGTATCCATGTTGAGGATGTTGTCTGATACTTATATAGCGGTTGGTATAGTCCGTAAAATGCCCCTATGGGTTGTTGCTAATGCACTTCGCTGTCTAAGAGAAACCCAAAAGTTTCCTGGTTGCCATATCTCATGGTAATTCCACCGTTAAATTTCAAAATCTAAACATTCTAAACAGAGAGCAGGACATGGAGAGTTGTTATTGATGGAAGAAGTGGGGAGTCGACCTTTGAACTTTGTGTTCTGCCCATGGACCCCAATGAGGAACTTATATGGAAGTCAGCGCTGTAAAAATAATTCCCCTGGTATAAGATTCATCTGTACCTGTGAGTTGATCCTTTGTGATAGGGGTTCGATCATTATTTGTTCCTGATTTCATTTCTCGGACAAGTTTAAAATAATTTGTTCTTCTGAAATCATTTCACATGTCCAACCTCTATCTTGAATTACCTGTCGAGTATTACCCTGGTATTCGAGAAAAATCACAGGGAACTATTAACTTTATGAGTTTCTCATAAACAATTTATGATCACCAATTCCAATATCCCCGGGTTCTGAGTGGTTGGTCACTCGAGAAAACACCGGTAAGTGAATCGATTCCGCACTCCAATTGATACCTTTAAGAGAACTTCATGCTTTACGGGTTTAACAATCCTTCAAGTCTATCCTGAGCCCGAATGGCTATATCACACGAGCTAATTTTAAACTGTGCTACATGGGCCTTCTTTCCCAAGCACAATTTTTCGAGAGTGAGCGAAGCTACGTCGTGTCGTCTCATCTTATCATTTCACCTCGAACAAACAAACTTGATTTCGAGCTTGTGCCGTTATCACGTGTGGTTCCAATAACCTTCGATTCGGATTCTTTTGTTGATGTCATCACTGACCGGATTACATCGTCTTTGAAATCTCTCGACGACAATTGTCGTGAATCATCATCAACTTTTTTGAGCTCTTCCAGGATATCAATTGAATTATGGCTAGAAATACCATCCTGCCCCTCGTGATTTGTGATATCATCGACAAGCTCCTTGTTCCTACCAAACACAGACATGGTATGTTTTGCTACTACCTGTTTTCTTTGCTATACTGATGAAGTTATTCTCTGTGGATTCTTGTGGCCTCAGAGCCAACCCTTTTCTTCGAAACACCATATCACCGTGCATACCTCGAGGGCATGATTATGGCATCCCGAATATCAAAAAGAACTGGAAGCGCAACGATAAAGTTTCTGATCTTATATCCAACACTGTTGTATGGGTAAACCATGATTCTTCCCTCGCCCTTATTTACATACTTTTGAACTTGATGCCTTCATGTCTATGCGGCTCCGCTTTTCCTTGAGCAGGATATACTCCCAATTCATGGTGTGTAAACACATTTCCTTTCATGGTTTGCTTGGACCTTCTCATGATCTATATGATATAAGCAGAAATAATTCCTGCTTATGTAACATCCCAGATGTTACAACTGTCCATGATGAGACCCTGTTACTATTGTTGAGACCATTCCGGTAAACCACGAGGACGAGAACTTTACAACTTGGTCCGCCTTTTCAACGAGCAGGAAAAAGGTCTCTTGTCCGTCGACTTGGTACCGATGTTGCCGCCGACATAGGTGACAGACTTTTACGTGACACTGTATTATTGTCGTGGACGGTGAGCATGCAACCAGTCTCCTACTTCTCGACGATCCTCTCACAGTGCTCACAGGATCGGAATCTGACTCTAGTACATCCTTGATTCCTAAGCATCTTGCTTTGGCCGTGTGGTTATCATGAACCACCGCTCGAGAGTTATCCATTTTCCCGATGCCATGAACCCCTTTTCACATTACTTCAAGCGTCAGCGAACTGTCTGTATGCTTGAAACCATCTATCGGCACGCCTACTGTGCTCTCGATGTTTCCTGTAAATTCAATTCGAGAGATATTTTCACGCGCATTCCCCTGAGTTAGACCCAGAGAGTTCGACCTTGCAAAGGTCAGTTCTTCGAAGTTACCCTTGTCTTCCCACTTAAATCTTGGGACGTAGATTTTGTAGTGGAGGAGATTGAACATCCCCAGATCCTAACCCTGGTCTTCGTAGCTAATTAACTTGCAGGTACATTCATAATTTTTACTAATCCCAAATGCACTATGTCCAAATCAAATTACAATTCAATATCTAAATTGAATGTCAAATAATATTTCTCCAAACAGCCAAACTAAAAATGTACATAATATTGGCAACAATAATCCAGAGGGCAATTATAAAATTGGTAACCACCCTAATTAAATTAGTTAAATAACTCTAAACACCTAACAAACGTAACAAACATCACCAAATTAATCCCTTTCATTTAATAAAAATACAACATGAAATCATGATTTCAGCCCAAAACTAATTTTTGGTTGTAGAGATAATGCACCGGTGTATATGGGCTGAGTCACACATCTTTAGTAAAAGCATGTGGCCTAACATTTAGCAGAAGAAAATAATAAAAGAATCACAAAGGATAGAAAATCAAAAAAAGGGCTAATGGCCACTGTTGCAAAAATGGGCTCGAGGGAAGTGAAACGTGCGCAGCCCAGCCCGTCTTCGGCCTTCGTCTCCCCCTCCGTGCGTGGTCGTGTCGACGGTCGCGCGCGGCTCAGATGCGACGTCGGGACGGTCGACACGCGACGGCCACCCCGGCGACCTGGATCGGTAGATAAGCTACCCCGCACCCCACTCGAACCTAGCCCCTCCACCTTTTCTCCCCCATTCCTCTCCGAGCTCTCCTTCTCTCATGCTTATTGGTCCGAACGGAGCCGTCGGCCGCAACGCGGCTCGGCGGTGGCCACCGGCCTCCCCTCTCCAGTCTGAGTTCTCCAGAGCTCCTCGTGACCCTACTTCCTCTGCGGTTGGACCAGTTCGCCTCAACCCTCTTACTTCGCCGGATCGGCCGCATCCTTTCCCTTCGGCCGCTGCACGTCGCCGCCTCGATCCACCTCCTCGCAGCTACTAAGCCCCCGAGGGACCTCCGTGCGTCCACCGGTGAGCACCAGCGCTCCTGCCTTCCCCCTGAGCGTCAGCTCCTCTTTAGCTGCGCATCCTAGTAGCCTGCCCACTCGCCGCCGCCATGGCGCCGCTACGCGAGCCATACCGTGATCCCACGAGCACAACCGACCGCGCACACGGCGCGCTCTAGGAGAATCAGCGTCGGGCTCGAACCCCAATATGACCCCCTAACCAACTTCCGCCGCGTTTCGAACGAAGATGGCCGAACTCCGGCGCCGCGTCGCTCGCACCGCCGTCACCACGGGTACTCCGCGACCTCCCGTTCATCCATCGGATTGAGCGCGTGCACCAGCTCTCCAACGAGCCTAGCCACGCTCTCCAACGGCGCTCTCGGTGCGATCCGGCCGTCGCCGCCCGGTGTGTTCTGTCATCGCCGGCGCGGCGCCACCGTTTAACCGCCCGGGGGACCCACCTGGGACAGGTATTAGCCGCGAACCAGAGGGACTAAGTTCAACTGACATCGGCCCCACCGTCTTAATTAACCACTGTTAAAATAAAGTCCTAATTAATTAGACTAGAGCATGACATGTGGGCCCAGTGTACTGTTTAAATGGATTAGTTTTAATTAGCATACAGAAATGACGTTGATGTGGGCCATTGACTAGTCAAAGCTGGACTAGGCAGCCAGTCACTGACTGGTGGGCCTAGTTGACTGGTCAACTGGGTCAGCCGACGACCCAGACCGCCCAGCTTGCATCATGCTGATGTCATATGCCTTTTGAATATTGCTAATTTAAAATAATTCAGGAAAATAGCTAAAACTTGATAAAATATAGATTAGAAAATTAAACCGTTTAGCTCGGATCGAAAAACTGTTCTACATGAAAGTTGATCCGGAACGACGAGACGAAACTGATCGTGTCGTTGTTTCACTGTCGGACCCCCTACGTAAGAGAACCACAACTTTCCGTCCGGAAACCGGTAGGAGATAGTGCATATAACCGGTTAATAAATCCCACGCTATCCTCAAAATGACTCTAAAATGATCATTAGATGGCATCTTTAGGCAAACCCTTGACACTGACCTCGCATGGCATGCCCTTTGTATTTGGCATTGTTTGGTTGTATTTATGTTAGTGCTTCCCCTCTTCTTCTCGGTTAGAACCCTGACGCTGACGTAGACTCCCGAGACAGACGCAGAACGGAGGTCGACTACCTCCTGAGACAGGACCCTTGCCGCCGATGCTTCCAGGAAGCACCCCCTTTTGAGCATTCCGATATCGCCACTCGTTCTTTCTTTGCTTGGATTAGAAGTTACTGCTTGCTGTTTAATCCTATTATGTGCATAGTGTTATGTAATTGCTATTGTTACCTGCCTGCTTATCCTTAAACTTTTTAGTATAGGTTGTGGTAGAGACCCAGAGAGACCCAACTTTACAACCGCTCCGTTGATCATCAGAAGACACCGATCAAACGGGATCGAAGACCAGGCCCCGGCACCGCACATCACTTCCCCTTAGTTGCTCGACACTTACGTGGGTTACTATAAAGTGCCGAGGGTGATAACTGCTCGTCAGCATTCTATGATACCTTGGTAGGTTAGTTTAAATGGCCGTGGTCAGCGAGGGTGTTCTCTACACTACACCCCCGATAACGACCGTCACGCAACTCCTCACAGAGTGGACATCGAGGGTGATCTCCTCCTCGCTCACTTGATGTTTAGTCAGGTGGGAATCCCTAATGAGGGTTGATTGCTCGAATTCCTTCTTGATATGGTAGCCACACGGATGCCTGTAATTATGTGATACTGCTTATTCAGGATAAAGACGGGTGCCCGAGGCGGTCACCTGAGCGAGCTTATTGCGAAGTGATGTGGAGCGGGTTGACCTGCATGGTGCCCGGAGAGAGTTGAACACGAGGCGTGGCCGGGTATTCTTGCCCTTCCGAATCCGAGATGGGGCGACGGGGTCACACTTGGGAGTCTTCTGCTCGTTAACGCCACTACACACACTAACGTTTCGATATTTGATACGGGGGGCCTCTGGCGATAGCATAACTCACGGGGCATAGATGGGCGTTTGCGTCGTATACATCAGGAAAGCTTAATGACGTCAGTAAGGATGCGGCCATGCCGAGTTGGATGGGAACGCAAACGCTCTTGTATAAGGATTGCTAGTCTGCTCTCGGTGGCCCCGTAACATGCAGGAGTTTCCGGGGCGATGGCCCAAGACCCCTGGGGGCTAGGTAGTCCGCGTGCGACCATCTCTTCTAGCTAGGTGGGTTGCGGAGTTATGTTGGCCGAGGCCGGGCTGACCCAGAAAAGTGGGTCGGCGGAGTTTAAGCGAGAGCGTGGTGGGTTAAGTTGGTGCACCACTGATGGGAAGAACTAACTATTGAAGCCAGTCCTACGGAAAGGACACCGGAGTTGTTCCCGGTCGGTCAACTAGAAATGGTGACTTGAGATGAAAGGGATAGTATGGCTCTGGGATTGATCTTACGCAGGTAGTCAAGGAAGGATCTCGGGCGAGGTTGATAACATATACTACTTTACATTATGTTAATCTGTACTCTTATAATTGCTACAAGCCGATGAGATGCCTGAAGCATGTAGTCTTGATAGGACTAGGCCTTCCGCTCGTATTCTGGCATTGTGCAGCCCAGTCACATATAAACCCTCCTTTGAAAAGTTGCATATGGTAGTGGAGATCCTTGCTTGCTGGAGTACTTCGGATGAGTACTCAACGTTTGATTCTTTACTTTCTTTCCCCCCAATCCAGATTGTCGCCGCCAGATGACGGAGCCCGAGATTAGTGCCCCCGTCGACGACTACGGTACTACTTCTACCCTCCCGGCGAGTAACTACTACGAGGAGCCAACAGACGACCAGGAGTAGGATTCAGAGAGGGTACTAGGCGGAGGAGCCTACGCTTCGATCGTAGTGTTTTATTTGCCCCGACTTCTTAAAAGGCTATCTGTGTAACTATGTTATATCTGGACCAGACTATCTGATGTATCCGCTGACACTGATGCCATGAACTATGATTAACGAGCACTCGAGGCCGGTGCGTGAAATATAAAGGTTGTTGACTTTATTTAGTTTTAGAGTTGGTTGTGGAATCTTCAAGTGAGTCCTTAGGCTTGTCGTGGAATTTGCGGGTATGGTTAGTGACGATTAAGCCGGGGTCCATACACATCAGGCGCCGCCGGCCGCAGCGCAGCACGCCAGGCCGGTCCACGAAGACCGTCGCCATCCGAACCAAAATCACCGACACCACGCCAGACCGCGCGCTCGCCGTTAGCAACAGAGGGGCCTCGCCAGAAGTCGCCGCCCCAGCAATCCAATAGCTCTACCAGGCAAGGAGAAGCAGCAAGGGCCCCGCGCCGCCAGCCTCTGGGCGCCACGGGCTTTGCCGGCGCCAGCCATTGCGCGGCGGTGAGGGAGGGGAGGCGGAGGAGGTGGCTACGTCGGTGGCGGGGACGGAGGTACACCGTGAGTCATCAGAGAGCGCGGACTCCGCGATGGATGGAGAGAGGGTGAGAAGAGGGTTTCAGAATCTAGTACTATGTTGTGAAGGAGGGGGCTGGGACGGAGAGCGTCTTCCGCTAGCAGAATTCATTGCGAGGCGAGCTCGGCGGGCTTGAGCGCGACGGAGGAGTTTGGGAAACGTTGCATGGAAAACAAAAAAATTCTAAGCACACGCAAGATCTATCTTGGAGATGCATAGCAACGAGAGGGAGAGCAATCTTGTACCCTTGAAGATCGCAACGCGAAAGCGTATCAAAGCGGTTGATTAGCGTACACCTTCACGAGCCGTCCCGATCAAGTAGCCGAACGTACGGCACCTCACACGTTAGCACACTCAGCTCGATGACGTCCTCGCCTTCTTGATCCAGCAAGACGGGGCGAAGTTAGTAGATGGTTCCGGCGCACGATGGCCATGGTGACGGTGGTTGGGGAAGAACTCTCCGCAGGGCTTCGCCAAGCACAACGGAAACACTAGCGGAGGAATAAAATAAGAGGGACGGGGTTGCCGGCACACGGCTTGGTGAATCTGTGATCTGTCTTAGGGTGCTAGCATGCCCCTTCATATTATATGTTGAGCTGGGGTCGAACTTGGAGTAAAAAAAACTCCTCAAGTCGGTTTTGCCGAAAGGCAAAGAGTCCTTCTCGGACTCCAGGGTAACACCAGGGTTCCCGGTATGTCTGACCCCCCAGACGCCAGGGTTCTGGCGTCTGGCCCTGGCCTTCGCACAAACTTTCTTTTGCCACTTTTCCAAACCCTCGTGAGGCTTTACCCTTGGCCCAAATAAGTGTTCTCGTGCAAAACATTTCGGGAAGGAAACATCTGAAACCCCTTCCGGTGAATTCTGAACCTTCGGAGACCCCAAACAACTTATCCATATTATCAATTCTTGACCACGGACTATTCCGGAGCTCCTCATCAGTCGTGATCTCATCCGAACACGAAACAAATTCGGTCACCAACATACATAACTCATGATATACTATATACGTCAACGAAGTTAAGCTGCGGACCCTACGGGTTCGAGAACTATGAAATGCCAGCCGAGACACATCTCCGGTCAATAACCAATAGCGGAACCTGGATGCCCATATTGGCTCCTACATACTCTACGAAGCTCTTACGGTTGACACTAATGCAACATACGTAATTCCCTTTGCCCATCGGTTATGTACTGCCGAGATTCGATCGTGCGTATTCTTCATACTAGTTCAATCTCGTCCGGAAAGTCTCTTACTCGTTCCATAATCATACATCAGCTTAACTAATCGATTAGTATCTTGCTCTGCAAGGACTTATCGAGTGTATACCGAGGTGGGCCCAGAGATACCTCTCCGATACTCGAGGAAAAGTGATAAATCTCAATCTACGATCTATGCCACTCAACAAACACCTTCGGAATACCTGTAGACATCTTTAGATCACCCAGTTACAGTTTGTGACGTTTGATAGGCACACAAGGTATTCCTTCGGTATCCACGGGAGTTGCAACTAATCTACATAGTCGAGGAATATGTATTCGACATGAGAAAAGCAAATAGCAATAAACAGAACGACCAATATGCTAAGCTAAGGATGGGTACTGTCCATCAACATCATTTCTCCTAATGATGTGATCCCGTTATCAAATGACAATTACATGCTATGGGTAGGAAAACATTAACCATCTATTTGATCAACGAGCTAGTCTGTAGAGGCTTACTAGGGACACGGTATTTGGTTAGTGTCACAACATGTATTTAGGTTTCCGATCAATACACATTCTAGCTATGAATATAAACATTATCATGAATAACATTAAATACTTAAAAGTAAACAACTTTATTATTGCCTCTAGAGCCATATTTTCTTCACGGAGCTCTCTCCCATTGGGGGGCAGGAAGGGTCTGGAGTTGTTGAAGTTCGGGTAGTTTGGCTTTTTGGTTTGGGGGGGGGGGAGAATTTCATTCCCCGGCCTATGCACCAAACTAGGGATGCAACGGCTTTTAAGTATTAGTTATAGGATTTTTAATCATCGGTTACGCCACCGAACTAGTCCATCAATAAATGCGTGAGTACCAGGAAAGCCTGGTCCTCAAGAAAAATAGAAACCTAAATTCGCCTACCGTGGGATTTGACCCAGGTGTTGGGTTATGTACATCCACTCTCCCAGCAGTGAGCTAGGCTCACTCCCCAAAACCCGGCGGTTAAGAGCATCTACGGCGGGTGCCCCAAAGCCGCCTCAAACATTGGATGGGCCGTCTGATAATGACCAGGTTCACGAAATTTCGACCAGACGGGGCTCCTTAAACGGGCTCGAAATGCCTGGGCGGATTAGGCGCGTTCCGGGGTGTGAGACCCTGACAGGTCGTATGGGTCCATTGCAAGCGAAGAAGCTCCTCCATCTCTCATCGGTGCACCCAACATTTTACTCCTCATCGCGCGTGAGGCGGACGCCGACCGGCTTAAATAGCACGTCGGCGGATGTCGAAGATTTTCTATTGTTGTGTAGGTATATCAATTTTCACTATGACGGGTAACTGGACCCTAGATTGCATTCATCAACGGATGTTTGTTATCGAGTGTCAAGTTCGTCTCTCTGTATGTGTGAATTGATGCATACCATACTAAAAGGACAGTAGATTTTTATTTTGTTCATTGGTTTTATCAACACATTGTCATTCCATTAAAACCAATCTGACATGAATGTCCCTGTTAAGGATTATAGACTCGACTATGAATCTTATGTGATAAGCATACGAAGATTTCAATGGGATAGTGCTATTTCTTAAACAAAGGAATGCGTGATGATGTCAGAAGGCTATCACTTTCGGACGACCCACGGCTATTTAGTCGGTCACGCGGCGCGATGATGTCAGAAGCTTATGCTCTTGGACGAACAGTGTTTTTAAGCACGTTCGACTAGCTCGTCACGCGGCGATGTGTGGTGGGCTGGAACATATTATTACGGATGGAAAATCTATAAGTATGAGCTTTTGTGTGTGTTTTGACAGCCCAACCGGTCAAGACGGACGGAATGATCGTCGTTGCTGGCCCCTGAATGTAATGAGAGTTTTGAATAGTGGTGGTGTGATTGCAAAATTGGTATACAATTAAGGCCCGCCCGGTCACTATCGTGGGCGCGTCATTACGAATGTTGAGGGCCCCAAATTTGCAACCACCGGTTGTAGATGCCCTAACATAGATTAGCTTGGGGGGATATTTTCTAGCTTGGAGGGTTCTACAAAATTCGTTCGAATTATCCAGTCTCTTGCATATTATCTGCTTGATAGCAACTCTGATCTTCACCGTCCTTTTCCCTTCATAGTAAAAGATTACTGCAGCAGCCTTTCTAGTAAACAATCTTTATTATAAGGAGCCAAGTCATCCTCGGCTAGTCGGCTTCAAGTATCATTGTCTATCACTCGAGACCTAAAGTAAACTACGATGTTCACTATGCATGCATGACTAGTGAGCTGAATTGACAGGGAAAGATCGATAGCGAAACATGAATGTTACGGCATAGTAAGAAACTAACAAAAAAAATATACAAGCTCGCGAATGCGTTCCTACGAGAGAAGCCATTACACGTTCCATCTTATTAGGATAAACATGTGATCTATTGGGTCTATTCTTGGAAAATAACAATAGTGGAAAAATAATAGAGTAGTATTTCTTTGCCATGGAGATTGCAGGAAATGAACACTCAAGTGTTTCTAATTCGATCGGCCCCACAGACACGCCTGAAGGTAAGGCATTAGCATGGCGTACGTGCAAGCCTGCCAAGAGTTTTCTACCACAGTTCGTTCGAATCAATTAACTAGTCCCCTTGCATATAACGTTCACTGTCTTTCTTCTATTGGTAAAATAGACTGCGGCAACTTTCCAGTAAGAAAAACATTTGCTTCGCACATACGCTTCACCTCCTAGGACTGAGCTCAAGTCCCCTTTCGGGATAGATCGATAGAGCTACGTGGCACATACGCACGACCCATTGACAGGCGAGTCGAAAGGTACATCGATAGTGAAATTACACTGGGAGTTTCAGGGGCAAGAAATTATCATAGAATACTTGAGGGTCGCGAATCGGAACGAACCTACGATCCAGAAAGGCGGGTAGTTATCTGTGACCATTATTTTTTTTAGGGCTATCTGGTGCAATCTATTAGGATAGGCTCCGCAACCGCAGTATATTGGGCTCTGTCTTGGGTAATAAAGGCTAATTCCAATGCATTGGTATTACATGAGGTGTTAAGCACATAAAAACTTTAGTTGCAAAAGCATCCTTCCATTTAATATTTTGCACATAAAGTTCTTCATGCCAGTGATGAGATTCTTCCATTTAAGTCTTTTGCCTAGATTCTCGCGCTTAGTATTGTTCTTTATGGGGTCATCAACCACTCATCTTCTCCTCTTAATCATCTTGCAAACATCAAACTTTTTGCCTACATGACAGCCTAGCACCTGTACAAGGTGGGGGCGTGGAAGAGGCACTAACGGCGAATGACTTAAAAAATGTCACCATCCAATTTTTAAAAAAGTCAGGATCTCAGCATCACCGCTCAATGTCAATCGATGGATCAAGGCGAGAAAACTACATAGACGTTACACCGCAGGATATAAAACGGCAGCATAGCTTTGACCATATTATCATCCGTCGCCGATCAGCGGGTCACAATATACCCGACTGGTCTTATAAGAATTAAGTTGGGAACAACAAGACATGTACGGCCATGCGAGTTTGAGAGGATCTCCTGAGGACGTGCTCCTGAGGAATCGTACGTGTACACATGCTCGAAGCTATCCATTCCAAGAAACTGCCAGTCAGTAAAACATTCGAACGAGCGACCTCGCACCATCGGTGAGATCGGAAGGAAAACGACGGCGTAACGGACTCTGACCCGAGGGCGACCTTCCGATCTCGGCTGCACGTAACAGTCAAAGGAATCAATCAACTCCATGTGGTAGCTATAGCAAGTACCTGTTTGATTTGTTCGTTCGGTTTAGCGGGATCAGTCGATCATACAGTTTACGCTACGACTGAAACCATGTGTCAGCAACTCAGCATACACCCGAAACCAGCGCGCGCGCCGCTGTAGTGCATGCATTGTCTACAGTCGCAGAGTTGAGATTCGGACGATGGCCATCCGTCCGTCGGCGCTAATCATGCCACGTTTTAAGATCATCAATGCACCCCATATGAGACAAATATCCGAGCAGCTGACACCAGCGGTTCGAAGACATATTTGCCAGGACCTGCACCTCGCGTCCATGGAAGTCAGGGAGATTTTTCGACAAAGGATTGAATTTTATTAACTTAAAATGGAGCATCAAGAGGATACAAACATAAGAGCATCACCCGGGGTCTTGTATAGCTAGAATGCACACAGCCAACATCAACGCGCCATACACAAAAAAAAACATCGGCAAGTAGAAGTCATGTAAGACAAAAACTATGCCTAACGAGAAAAAAAAAAACCTGAAGCGATTAAATCCGCGATCAACAAATTAGAAAAAAGATGTATCCGCACCGATCATCTCATGACACCACAAAGGACGACGAAGTCAACAGCAAACGCCTTCAAAGAAGGGAGCGGTGCTCAGCGCCGCCATACGGATCCAACCACCAGGGTTAGAATTAGGGTTCACTAGAAGAACCAGTCTGAGCATCTCCGAGCCAATGCCTTCAACAGGGAACGGCGCAAAACATCACCATTGCTAGGTATAACAACTCAGGTTAGTCCTAAGTTTTCACTCCGGAGCTCGAGACCGGGTGCTCGAGAAGCACCACAACGAAGTCAATCAATGTGTGTCACCACCAACTTTTCCGTGATCCCAGTAGCTACATGCGATGTGTGAAATCGCCGCCGCACACACAACAATCCTCTGGCGTCATGTCATCGTCCATAGATTGCTCTCACGTCGAAGGTAACCATCGAATTGGGGGAGGAACCTCACAAGACCTTTTGATGACCACCGCAATCCGCAATGAAGTCGCTGCCGCAAGTTGAAGTGGTCATCACACAGATCAACACCAAACGACGAAGCACACCACTGCCCGACTGCCATCCGCTGGCGAGAGGCCCTGCCCAGGCACCTTGGGTAGCCGCCAGGGGCGGACATGCCTAGATCAAGAGCACGAAAGCAGATTGTTAGCGGCCAAGCAACAGCGCGACGGAGCCCACCTGGCCGCAACACCCATGGCCTTGGCCAGCAAGATACGCCACAGAGAAGGCTCCCGAGGACCATCCACCTCTCTGGCCGTTGGATAGCCACAGCAGGGGACACCTCCGTGCAGCCCGTGCCGTCATATGAGGAGCAGCCATAGTGCGAAGAGCCGCCGTCACGTGAGGTAGATGGGATCCACGAGCACCAAGACGAATCTCTGATTGCAGCTCCGCGCCCGCGTGCCGAGCAGCTCGCCGGTGACGGACCAGGAAGCCGAAGCCAGGCGCGTCAGATCAGACGGATCCGGGCACTAACACCTTGGGCGATGCGCAGACGACCAAGAGACCACTCGCCGTGTCCGAGATCCCAAGCGCCAGAGCAGAAAGGTCCCCGCCGCCATCGGCGACCGAGAGGTGCTTGCGGCGTCCTCCGGTGGCGGCGGAGAGGAAAGACGGGATGACCGGCCAGCCGGCGCGGCTAGGGCTGGGCGTCCGCCCGTGTCGCTCGCACGGGAGAGATGGTCCTTGGATGAGGAAAAAGTCTGAAACCAGAGAGAATGCGTTCGAACATCTCTTCAGTCGCGCGGTTTGCGGTTGCGGTGCGGGGGAAGAGGGCTCGAGTTCAGCGCAGCGGAGTACATCGCTTGCTTCCAAGCGTCCCGACGTACGTTCATGGCGTAGGATGAGTCTTAGTACGAGGTCGGCTGAGCGGGCTAACATTGAATCCCTTCACAACATGCTAGCGAGGGCGCGTCCTGTTTCCAACTACGCTCTACCGAGGACTGGGAGCACTTCAGATTCAGTTTAACCAGCTTTTTCTTCTTTCTTTACTTTTTTTTAAAAAAAGGGCCACATGGCCTCCATTTTCATTATGAAAAGGGCCACATGGCCTCCATTTACATCACGCAGCACAAATTACGCAGCTCGATTGATTATTCCAAGTACATAGTTGGTTGTGTTCTCTTTGAAAACAAAATAGGGCCATAAATTTTTTGTATTGATTTGTATAGATACGGACCTATTTCCAGGGAAACGGGGGGGAATGGAAGATGGGCACGCCTATGTCTGTGCATGATGCGAGACAGAGGACAGACTGGGATGGCCCAACTCGGGGAGGCCGCAGCCTCGCTTTTTGTTTTCTCACCTTTTTTCTTTGTTTTGTTTTTTTTCTTTTTTGCTTTTGTTTAAACTTCTAAATATTCTAATTATGTACTTTCTTAAAGATCGAGGATGTGCCTAGAGGGGCGTGAATAGGCCGCTTTAAATAATTACGGTTTAGGCTTGAACGAATGCGGAATAAACCTAGGTGGTTAATTTATCAAGCACAAAACCTACAATAAACTCAGGCTCACCTATGTGCACCAACTATTAGCTAAGCAAGATAAACAAACAAGTGATAGCAAGATATATGACAAGAAACAATAGACTATCACAAAGTAAAGTGCATAAGTAAAGGGTCGGGGAAGAGATAAACCGAGGCACGCGGAGACGACGCGTATCCCGAAGTTCACACCCTTGCGGATGCTAATCTCCGTTGAGCGGGTGGGAGGCACAATGCTCCCAAGAAGCCACTAGGGCCACCGTAATCTCCTCACGCCCTCGCACATGCAAGATGCGTGATCCACTAAGGGACCCTTGAGGGCGGTCACGAACCCGTCTACAAATGGCAACCCTTGGGGGCGGTCCCTGAACCCGTACACTTTGGCACCCTTGGGGGCGGTCACGAAACCCGTCAAATTGCCGGGGCGATCTCCATAACTAATTGGAGACCCGCCACTTGCCCGGAGCTTACACACAATGATTGAGCTCCGAACCACCACCCAACCGTCTAGGGGCCCAAGCACCCAAGAGGAACAAGCTCAAGGGTACCAAGCACCCCAGAGAATAAGCTACTCAACTTATTCCACGTATCACCGTGGAGAACTCAAACCGATGCACCAAATGCAATGGCAAGGGACATGGAGTGCCAAGTCCTTCTCTCTCAAAATCCCCACAAAAGCAACTAATGCTAGGGAGGAAAATGAGAGTAAGAACGAAGAGAGAACACGAAGAACTACACAGAGCGATCCAAAGGGTTCCCCTCACCTAGAGGAGAAAGTGATTGGTGATGAAAACGTAGATCTAGATCTCCTCTCTCTTTTCCCCCAAAAACTAGTAAGAATCCATGAGGGATTGAGAGATAGCAAGCTCGAAGAAGATCAAAAATGGGGGAAGACACAGAGTCCAAAGGATTAGTTTCATTGGGGAAGAAGACCCCCTTTTATTGGAGGGGAGAAATCCAACCGTTATCCTCACAGCCCGCACGAGCGGTACTACCGCTCCAAGGAGCGGTACTACCGCTAGGGCGGTGGAAGCCCTTTGAAAAAAACAACGCGAGGAGGCAAAAGGCCGGTAGAACCGCGGAGCGGTACTACCGCTCGTCCTCGGTACTACCGCTAGGGGTAGCGGTACTACCGTAAGGGTAGCGTACTACTGCTTGCGAGCGTACTAAAAAAATACATCGTGCCTACCACCGCTAGACTTAAGACGAGTTTTTGGTCTCGAGCGAAGTAGCCACAGAAGTAGCGCGGTAGTACCGCTCGGAGCGGTAGTAAAAAATTACATCCACTCCAAGGGTAGTACCGCTCCCAAAGCGGTAGTAAAATATTACATCCCTCCAAGCGTGAGTACGCGTCCCATGAGCAGTAGTACCGCTGCAGCCTTTTAAGGCCACCAAACTGACACAACTTCTGCAAACGGAATCCGAATCAAACGAAACAAGTTTGTTGGAAAGCTAGCGACAAGGGCTAAACCAATCTTGATAGAAATAACAATAAGAAGGAAATTAGAAAAGGCCCATAAGAAAGGTGAGAACCCTTCCTCGAATAAGACCGGTAAAACCTCCAACACCGAAAACGCATAGAAGAAGCATGTGAACTCCGTTTTCGATGAACTCGACTTGTCAATAAGATGACACATAGCTCCACTCTAAAGGAGAAAAACCAACAAGAAACAAGAAAGATGATGCAAGCATGCAATGGTTTGAGCTCTCTATGAACGATACGATCAAGCTACTCACTGAGAGCCCCCTTGATAGTACGGCAATCGATCCTATAACCCGGTCTCCAAACACCACCATGAGACGGTAAATAGAGAACCTATCAAGGCCAAACCTTTGCCTTGCACAAAGTCCACTTGAGCTAGATGTAGACCATCTGATTCCTCAAGTAGGACCACCTTTCTTGATTGCGTTGGTCGGTGAAGATTAGTAGATTGCTCCCCCATACTCCACTATGGTGAGCCACTCTTCGGCACATCTTCACAAGTCCATGTCACCATAATGGACGGCATCTTCAAGAACTTGATCTCTTCGTGATGCATCACTTGAACGTCCACACCGCAACCTAACCCCACAAAGAACTTCACGAAGACATGGGTTGTTAGTACACAAAGCGTAATTGACAATGCTTACCATACCATGGGATCACTTGATCCCTCTCGGTACATCTTCTACGCTTGTGTGTTGATCAACTTGATTCACCTTTGACTTAGTCTTGATCAATCTTGAATCTTCCAAATCTTCATTTGGATGATGTCTTGAAGGTAGACATGAATGTCACACACTCTTCTTCTTCAAGACATGCTGCAATAACTGCAACACTCACAGACCAATCTTGGATAATTCCAATAGCACCCTGGTCAACTCATAAAACTCCTTGAAACCAACACATGGACTAAGAAATGCCTATGGGACAAATCCTTCAAATATAACTCAATGCAACCATAGTCCATAGAAATGTCATCAATTACCAAACCACACATGGGGGACCGCATGTCCTTTCCATCTCCCCATTTTGGTAATTGATGACAATCACTTTCAAGAGAGTTTATATAGGAATATTGCATCACCAGCAATGCAACAACCAATGAGTATGAGATGTAAATGCTTAGGAAACAAAATCAAAGTAAGGAGAAACTCTGAAAACTTCCACAAAACTCTCTGAAACTTCTCCCCCATTGGCATCGATTGCCAAATGGGCGAAAAGCTAGAAGGCCATTCATAAAAAGTGTTCCTCCATAAATTATGTATTTCTCAACAAGAGAGTGGAATGCCATACACATATCAAAGGTAAATACTTGAGGAAGGAAAAACTATATTGAGGCACAAAGATTGCTAAAGAATGATAGCACAAAGACATAAGACAAGAGAGACCAAAGCAATACGCAATCAAAAGATACCAATTGAAGCAAGCATTCAACGGATATCAATTGAACCAACTAGACCAAAGATCCTATAGCCACATGAATAAAGGATATTATGATATGAGCAAAGGGTGTTCTAAGAAACTAGAGAAGCTCCCATGATTTGTGCACAAGTAAGAATTTTTGTTTTGGATACAAAGTGCACAAAATAAGATCATAGCTCCCCCAAAATCAATAGAAACTTACAACAAATGCAAGTGAGCATATAGGAAACAAAGCTCGCACTTGCAACGAACACATGGTTGAGCAACATGTAAAAGAGGCACTTAAGAATAGGCTCAACCAAAACTGATGTGGGTGAGTCATGGCAAAGCATTGAGAAGACTAATATAAGGATGGGCATTAAGCATCAATAGTCTGGATAAATGAGATACAAGGTGCAAGACAGTTCCTTCCCACACACACAACAGCAAATGGATACACAAGCTTACTAAAAAGCGAAATAACAATCAAGCTTGTGACAAACCCATGGTGAAGATAGAAGTGAAAGCCTCATCAAGACGAGGGAACCCAATTAAGATGGCAAAAGTCTCGTCAAGACAGCATGAGGAAAATGATCTTCACACACAAGAGTGCACAAGATGCAAACGAGATATGGCCCGCACTCAAGGCCAAATTTCAGGGAGCCACCAAAGAAAAAACATAGAAAAGAAATGGTGGACGTGAAAAGAAAGGGATATCAACTAGATATGCAACTTCTTCAAGTGTATAAGATTCTAGGTAGATGAAGATCATGATGATTCAATCCAAAAAGAAGGATGTCACACACGAAATAGTTACAAAAAGGAAAGAACAAGATATCCACAAGGAAGTCATAATATACCAATAGATATTTGCTTGAAAGCATAGCACTTGGCTAGATATGAGTCTTATTGTAGATAAATGAAGTCCAACCCACACTCCATCAAAGACCTCACAACTAGCAAAAGAGATCATCGTTGGAGGCTTGAGAAAGAAAACAAGTATCACAGATATGAAATGAAATCATGCACGATGCACACTACACAAGGTTGAAGCAAGAGAGAAAGCATGAATAGATACTTGTTACTGAGTAGCATTGGAAGGATGCAGAAGATACCAATTGAAGGTATTAGATAGTAGTTCATTGAACATCCTAGCTTGACTCCAATAAGCACATGGTGATACCACCTTCCTTGTGAGTGAGCCTAGCATCCAATGTATTTCCAATTGTTAGAGAACAACAAACACAAACAAAATGGTACCACAACTCAATGAGACCAAGAGTTAGAAAACACCAATATATAGGACAAACTCCACAACATATGTGCATATAGAAATGGAAATGAATTCATGCACATCTATCTCAAATTGAGACTGGTGGAGTTTCCCCTATATATGGATCAAAGAAAGAAAACATGCAAATAAAATACACGAAGTGACTATGCATGCTCAACTTAAGAAGCGATACCAAATGAGAAAGAAATACCAGAGAAAATAGATTACCAAATGGAGAAATCATCACTTGAAATATCATTAAACGATACATCAAGGAATGAGATATCCATTGGCACATCAGAATGAAAGAAATAAAAATCCAAAAGAGAGGATGGTTCCAAACAAACCATGCCCTCACAAAGTTTCATGATGGCACAAAGTACCAAAAAAGAAACGGCTTGCCTTCCACCAAAACACACTTGATAAGGATCACAGAAGAGTGTGTCTAAAGAAAATAGGATAGCTCCCCCACGAGTTGTTGCATTATAGAGAATTTGCATTTGAAACAAAATGCACAAGGTGGATCACCACTTTCACTATATCTAGAAAACACTAGACAAGAACAGAATTAACAAGATCACAAGTGGTATGGAAGACAACGGAGTGGAACAAATCCTTGGCAGAGATAAGGCAAATAAAAATAAACGCCAATGTAAAGATGATCAATAAATTCTACCACACATAGTGAGTACCAATTGTCAAAAGACAAGAGTATTTGAAAATAATTCCGGTGGTAGAAACAAGGAATCCAACATCATTTCACAACAAACACAAGCAAATTGTAACTTGTAGAGTAAATCACCAGGAACAAGATAATTAATAATATCAACTCTAAGTGACAATATCTCAAATGTACGCATTTTCTAGGCTTGTAATATGCACATAGCATCTTAATCCCCCATAATGTGATACCAGGAAAACTTAAAAGAGGAATAAGAGTATCCAACAAGAGATAATTAAGGACTTTTAGAATTTGAATTTCTCATGAGAGACATACACCTAGCGACTAGATAATCTCGTAAATCAATACTAGATGGTATTCCTCATGTACAATATTATAGGATTGTGAGGTGCACCAAAGCACATCACTCCCCCAAATGGGGTGTTCCAGTTAATCTCTCACACGAGCCAATTAGGATACAAACAAGAAGCATAAAGGCTCAACGCACGACACACAGTACATGATGTGCAAACCAACACACAATAATTGATTGCTCAAGATAAGCCAGTTGGAAGCACAACATATACAACACATGCATGGTACAAAACCAAAACATGCAAAAGGGGCAAATAACTTTCAATGTAACACATTTAAGCACGAGTTACCGCAAGAGGAACATTGGATATAGATAGAAACTTGATAATCCGAATGACTTGGCTTGAGACAAATGAATGATGAAGACCCCCTTAACTCTTCATAATATAGCCAAGTCCCCAATGCCCTCCTACAACACTTATTGATCAAGTTTGAGCTTGGTGGTCCCCAACCAAGTTGGGTCTAGAGGTTAGTCACAATAGGCTTGGCTACCCAATGGTTCTTTTCTTGAACACCACTTTGAGTACCAACAAACTTGGCAAACACATGCCAACCTTATCCTTCCCAAGAGAATATATATCATCAATAAAAATTGGGTTGGATAAGTTACCACTGGTGCATGAGAAGAAGCGACGTGACCTTTCCACGACAAAGTAGCAACGTTTACTCTTCACTTTCTTCTCACTTCATTTCTCAACTTGAGAAGCATTAGCTTGAGTCTTCTTGGGAAGAGGCCTTTCTTCAACTTGAGGTTGAGCATGAGAATAACTTGGGCCGCTTCCCTTGTTGCTCACTAGTAGAAAAAAGCCCATTTGTCCCGGTTCCAGATGCCCATTTGTCCCGGTTTGGAACCGGGACTAAAGGGTCAGGACTAAAGACCAATACCTTTAGTCTCGGTTCACCTACGAACCGGGACAGATGGGGCTCCACGTGGCCGCTGCGGCTTGCCCAGGCAGGAGGGCCTTTGTGTCTGGTTGTAGCACCAACCGGGACCAAAAAAGCATCCATCGTCAGCAGTTCAGGGCTGGGTTTTGGTTTTTTTTTGAAAGGGGAGGC